>CAUJNA010003553.1:132500-181772 GCA_963377175.1 Effrenium voratum
GCGCGACCTCTCTCTCTCTCCCTCTCTCTCTCTCTCTCTTTTTTTCTTCTTTTTTTATCGCTCTCTCTCTCTCCCTCTCGTCCGAATATATCTCTCTCAATTTTTCTTTTCTCTCTACGATTCTCTCCAGGTCTCCGCCCAGCCTCAAAGTGGTTGGCGCAAGGTTCATGAATGCAAACGCGCGGCAAATTGAGTCATGCGTCCATGCTATTTGGCTGGCGACATGCAACTCACCCAGGTTGTTTGTGTCACAGGTCAAGCTGACTCAGTTGCGAGTTTGTAACTTAGCAACACGCGCTTTCTTCCGGCATGTGGCTTGCAAACGGAGTGTCGGCGTGAACGGAGACACCTCTTGGGTACTTCATTTCGAGCAAAGACTGCTACAAAATAGAGTTTATTCACGCACGTTACATCATCCGTGAGAAGCAATCATGTTGTCCAGCGCAGGATTCAGTGTCCTGCAATGATGTTGCAACATGTCATCGAGGGCGACTCTCGCTTTCTTGATGCGGATTTCGCAAGCAGAGAGATGTGTTTCAGCAATTCACTCAGACCCTGTATGGTTCCACGTCATGTTTTCCCGTGCGATCTAAGCCAGCCTTGGGCGATTGAGGCGAATGCTCATTGGAGTTGTCGAGGTCAGGGACAGGCAGGGACTTTCCATGGCTTCAAGTCTTTGAGCCAGGATTTCTGAACATTGGCAATTGCTTGGCTTGCCCGGATTCGACATTGGGTTTCTGCAGGTGGCTGGAACCCAATGTCGAGCTCGCATGCGAAGTTCGCCTCTTTCTGCAGGGTGCCCATTTGTTCCACAAATGTCGATAGACGGTGACACTCCAAGAAAAAAACGGTGACGGCGCTTAACAAGTTCGACGAATGCTCTGCACACACACGTTCCCGCACGCTACGGGAGTTTGCGAGTTCCAAGTTCCCAAGGCCTCGGGCGGCGATCACATTGGCGTTGTTTCCTGAGCCAGGGCCTTTTTACGTCGATGTGTTTCTGTTGCGGCATTGCGGCAAAAGCCGAGGTCCTCCTATGCCGAGTCAAAGACGACAGGGACGGTCAGGGGGGACAACAAAGGCGAGCCCGCCACACTCGCCAGTGCAAGATGTTGGCGTGAATTGCTTGAGGCTCTGGTTTCCACCGGATTTGGGGGAAGACCAAAGAACCACCATGGGGGGTCCCCCAAAAAAGCTGACACATTGCCTCACTTCGCAGGCGGGCACAGCAGCTGGTACATGGGAGAGGAGCTGGCCTTCGAAGGCGAGGCTGTCCGCACGGCCCTCAGAGTGGCGCGAGGGTTCACTGGGACTCGTTGCAGTCCCTGGGTTAGTCCCGTCTGATGGTAGAGTCCCATCTTGAGCAACACATGTATTCTGCGAAAGGAGCAAGCCCTCGGACAACCCAGGGTCGTATTTTTTTGGATCGAGAGGCCTTTGATAACAAAATGGGATTACAAGCCGACTGCGTTATTATTGACGGAAACTGGCATCCAGCAAAGAAGCGTTCGCTAAATTCCCATGTGAGTTTGGGGCACAGAGAAGTGTTTGGGGCACAGAGAAGAGTGTGATGATACTTTCCGTCCAGCCTAGTGCAACCCAACCGAAGCCCACCCTGTGCCCATCCTAAACACGCCCAACTCCATTCTACTCTCCAACTAAAGCCAGCTCTGCCGAAACCAAAAAAAAAATCTGGGCTCACCCTTGTTCACCCCCATCCACTCCACAACCAATCCCAACCAGAAGCCAGCCTCATAGAGCTCCAGCAAAACTACGGCCGCCTCAAGTCATCTCAAGTCTCACCCTTGGCCACGCCCCGCCCAAGCAACCCAAGCCCGCCATGAACACCACAAGTTTGATTGTGAACAGCCCTAAAACAGCCAGAAGCCAATCCAAATTCAATCTAGTCCACTCACCCAAACCCCAAACCCTACCCAGCATGAAGCACCGAAGCCAAGCGCAAGCTCCAACGCAGCCGAAACCCATTCTAACACCAAGATGACACCAAATCGAGCCAGCAGCAGCAGCAGCAGCAAAGACAGCAACCACTTTGACACGTGCTGCGCTTCTTACTCACTTCCCAACCTGCATTTTGCATACACCATGCGTCCTCCTTGAGGGGCCGCGAGAGCGAGCATAGGTCAGGAGCGTCGAGCAGAAGGAGGTCTTCAAGCGCAGGCGCCGTGCGCCAAAAGTTTGGCCAAGTTGGGCCTTTGAGTCTCCAGGTCCTCGTTATTGAGCGCCCTTCGGGAGACAAACTTGCTGCCCCTTGACCTCTTAGTTTTTCCCTGCTTGGGCAGTTTCGCGATGTGCCGCATTTGAGGCAACAGCTCTCTTCAAGGCAGGGCCTTTGGATTTTCAGGGCCATGTGTTTAACGCCTTTGGCAACTGTCAGGTACCCACAGTCCGTGAGCGCCATGAGCCCTTGTGGCCGGCAGCTTAGGTGAAGCGCCAGCAACTGCCAAATGCTTGGACGCTTCTTACGCGAGGTCTCGAGCCTTTGCTTCAAGGCGCGTAAGCTCTGAGCCGAACTCGTGCTTGCGGACTAGCACAGGCGCGTTGGCCACGTGTCCGTCGCGGCCGGCTGGGCTGCGGCCCCGGAGATGAGACAGCCCGGAGTTCAGAGTTTGGAGTTCGGAGTCAGTCTCGGAGTTCGAATTTGCACCAGCTCTTTGCTCAAGCGCTCGATGGCTTCGTGCTGGAGAGGCACATGGCAGCGTTTGCGCAGGCCACTTGCCGCCTTCGCCCTTCCCATTTTATGGACTTGCCCGTCATACTCGCCTAACTCAATCGATCCAAGGCTAGGGCTTCTGTGGCTGCTGCTGTCTGCAGCGCAGCTGCAGCTCCATGTGCGGCCTTTTGCCGTGAAGAAGAAGATCGTGGTCATCGGTGCCTCGGGTGTCGAACCTGCCCGGCTCAAACTTTGGAGTCCCAGGTGAAAGGAAGCCGCGAGCGGCAATGAATGAGCGGCTTGGGTGGGAGGAAATCCAGAAGCTTCTTGTCTTGCCCCAAAGCAAGACGCAAGGTCTTCATTGCTTTGGCCTTTTGTTCCCTTGCCTTGGACCTGATGGCCAGCTGAGCCGGCTGATGCGTTGGGCTGGAACCAACATTTGCAGGATTTGAGCCATTAAAGAACCTTTCCCCTTGTCCTTTTCAGCAGGGAGCCCATGAGAGGGTTGCGCGCACTTTGCTCCCAAGCACCTTAGAGGATGCCATCTTCGGCCGTCTTTGGTGCCCGAATCCTTGAACGAAGAAGCACGGGTTCGAATGAACCAATTCTTTGGGCGTTTCGCATCGCAGCTTTCCAGCAGGCTTGTGAATCTTGCGTCCAGTTCTGGGTATGATTGAACCTTCCCAAAATTGAGCAATCCAAAGGCGCAAAGGCGCAGCTTTGAGCCTGGTCGTTTGCACAGGACAAGCATATGAGCATCCAATCTCGAAACTGATGGATCCCTTGGGGAAACACAAGACTATTGGGGAATTCCAATCACAGTTTCCTAAACCCATGGTATCATATTTTGAGCCCCGAACCGGGTAAGTTCATAGAGCTCTTCCTGGGACCCCGGAAACACACCACCCCAAACACACCTCCAAACATGGTCATTTTTAGTCTTGCCCCTGCAGATGCGTGGGGTTTGGGGGCGGTTTGGGTCCCCCTGCAGCGTGTGACGAGTGCAGCGCTTTTTCCCAGGCGGCGGCTTCGCGGGCCTCGCGGCGGTGCGGCACCTGCGCCGGGACTTCGACGTGACACTCATCGACGCGAAGCAGCGCCTCGACGGCTCGTGGGTGGTTTGGACCTCGCTGGTTTGGGAGTGTTCCGCTTTTGCGAAGGTCTTTGCAACACCTGTTCAATCGGATCCATCTCTTTCATAGATCAAATAAGCATTGCAAAAGGCGAAGATTGGGGGAACAAGCAAGGACGGCCCTCTGAAGGGCACCCCCCAGAAGATGTTTGTTGGGGAAATAGCCTGATGAAAATCTTCGGCACCGCATGTTCCTTTTCAAGGCACCTGTTTGGCTCTGCGGAGACAGTTGAAACATGCTTGACCCTAAGCCTGGGGGGTTGGTCGAACAATAGGGACTACAAGCAGCGATCTTTCGGGCGGTGCTTCCTTTCGGGCCTAGGTACTTTGAATTCTTGCCTGGCATGGTGCGGCCGTACTCTCAGCCGGACCTTCACCAGAGGCTTGTTTTGGACTACGCCGCAGTGTGCGACAAGATGAAGGTGACGTGGATTTGGGGCGCTGCCGAGAAAATCACCGACAAGGAGGCACGCGTGTTCCTTCTTTGTTGCACCCGCGCGCAAGCATGGTTTGTGCAGCTTGCTTGTTTTTCCGTGAGGTGATCGTCCACCTGAAAAATCGAACCTTGGGGAAGTTCCGGAATCTGCCCTACGACCCTTGGAACTGAGAGAAGATACCGTGAGAAGTGGGAAACAAGTCCGTCAGATGCAGAGCAAGCAAGGACTACTGCATTGTGGCCACCGGCTGCGAGCATGGAAGTACCCTGTGGGCTGTGTCTTCAGAGGCGAATCTTGGTCTGAAGATGGCAAATGCGTGACGAATGGTGTACCGCAAAATGGCCCATTGTGGACTCTTTGGAAACAGGCAGAGATGAGTAGCCGCTAAGACAAAGGCCCTTGCTGTCCCTCAGTGCATGAGACTACCGCACCTGCCCTTTCTGCTTTAATTCTGAGGCGCACTGATCCAAGATGGGAACCTAGATGCGCAGCAGGCAGACAGACCCAGATTCAATATGAATCTTAGCTGCAGATTCATCTCGTGAGCAGCGGGTTTGTTGCAGGACGGGCATTCTCGTTGCTAAAAACTTTCCCATTCACTTGAGAGCTGGACTGCTTGCGAGGAGCATGATCGTCTTGTCAGATTGGATGCAGAGGGCGGTCATGTCGCTGTCATCGGTGCGGGCTACGTAGGTGCAGCAAGGCTGCATTAGGCTGAGACTACCAGCATTCGCATGCATTCGCCATGCTCCAGGAAGAAAAAGGCACTCCGTTGTTGTATTTGCTTGTGTTCGCAAATGGAAGCTAGCCGAGATTCCCGTTCTGCTCATTCGCAAGCAGACATCGGACCCTCTTGTCAGGTGGAGTTTGCGGCTGAGTTGCGGCACTACTTCCCCAGGCTACAGATCAGCCTGGTAAGCAGAAACGTGTGCTGCTGCCCGACGATGGGCAAGGGAGCCAGAGTCTACATCCAGAAGTACTTAGACAAGCACAACATCTCGAACCCGGGCCCAAAGAAAGTCTCATTTTCAGGAAGCAAAGCGCATAACTAGTCCCAGGGTGTGTTTGTTGCTTGGAAGCAGGTTTTACGAAATGGTGATGCAACGGGGTGTTGCCTTGAGGACATTCTACGGGGCGAAGTACGTAGACTCCAATTCGACCCAATTCTGGAGGAAGCTGGGCCAGTCTACGCCCACTCGAGTCTTCAGGAGCATTGGGATGACCCCGCGCTCCCCTCAGAAACGCGTTGATTACAACAGCGAATGAGTCTCGCACGGCGTGGCATGAGGCACTGTGACTTTCTGCCCTCGGACTGCCTGACAGACAGGGGCTGGGTGAAGTGCATGCCGACGCAGGGCATGCACAAAAGCGCATAGTTTCCCTACCTTTCATTTCTTTCATTTCTTTCATTTCTTTCATTTCTTTCATCCATTTCATTTCCATTTCATTCATTTCATTTCCATTTCATTCATTTCATTTCCATTTCATTCCAACCTGGGAGTATGGAGCTTTCGTTTGGTTTGCCGAGGACACTGCAGGTGGCTCGGGCCGTGGAGGAGTGCATCCGGGTCTTGGACAAAATCGGCTTGGACCATTGGACCCTCCATTTGTCATCCGCCTACCCCTTGGCAAGGCAGGCCATGATTTTTAAACACACTCGAACCTAGCACAGCAATCCCAGAACGAGTTCCAACTCATTCCCATGTGATCTGGGGCACCTTTGTTTTGGGCTGCGAGGACACGCTGGTCCCTTTTGCGAAAGGGAATATCTTCACGATTGGCAACTGTGCTGACAAGGCTTGGCAGGAGACTTTCCGGTGAGCGTGCAGAAATGTGTGGGAACTCACTCAATTTCACAGAGCTCGCCCGTGCTTTCATGAGGGCAGTCAAATTAGTTATTGGCCCTGGCTCATATCTTTTTCCGCCATAGTTAGCAAGATGGAATTGAGCAGGTCCCCGGGCTTGACCCTCTGCCGAAGAACTCCTTCCCTGCGGAAGAAATGGCTGCGCATTGCGCGAGAATCTTGTTTGGCGATAGCATGCTTTCCGTGTCACACTAAGGACAAATCGCACTTCAAAGACTTTGGATTCTCTTCAATGTGAAAAGGGTACCTTCAAAAAACACACCCGTTTGAGCTTCAATCCTGAACCCTGTTGGATCGCAAGGTGGTTTTTTGCCGCCCAGTTTAAGTTTTCTATTGGCTCGACTGCAAAGCCCCTGGTTACCCCCGCAAAACGGTGTACATGTCCAAGGTAGCTATGGACGAGTGGGGCTGTACTTTGCTTTTGTTGGGACTTTCAGTTTTGTTTCTGGAGGAAACATTCGGCGAATGGAGAGGGGCCGGAAGCTGAAGACCTTCTACTGGCCGTGGCTCTCTGGTGTTTCTGCCACCAGCCTGGGACGCCCGGATTGCATGAATGCAAGCAGTGAGCTGGCTGTCTTTGATTCAAGTAGAACCATATGTATTTGTCTTTCTCCAAGGGATTGGTCCGGTAGCCAACTTTCCCCAGGAGCAGTTTCGTGCTGGATCGTCCCAACGTGAACTTGAGTCATTGAGGACCGAAAGACGGGGTGCTGCTGGTGAACAACCGCTTGCCTGGGTCCGGCTTCGTGGCGCTCCGCGGCCGGGCCGTGGTCTGGTTGAAGGAGCTCATCCGCTGGAGCAAGGTGGTCACTTGACTCGGGGCAAATGGGTGCCCTGTGTCCAATGTAGGGCTTGGCTTGCCCCTCTTGTGAAAGAGACCAAAGAGAAACCGAAGCCTTTGGGAGGGGTGGGTAAGTGCCGTATCTCATGTAGGAGGGTTACAATGTGTTCCATGCCGAAATTTCTCAAAGCAACACTTTGTGATTTGGCATCTGAGGATGAATGCAAGCTCGGCCTTTGGGGCACCCTGCTCTGGCACTTCGTGCACTGAGCGAGCACCTCCCCATGCAGAAGCCTGAAGTCGAGCCGCGCGCAGCGTGCACGAAGAACGAGATCAGCGCGGAACATGGGCCTCTTCGGGGCCCGAGGAAGATCGGCGACGTCGGCTCTCCGCCCGGGAGAGAGACAAAGGGGGCCGCAGTGTGATACCTGTTCACGCTATGAGATGCTATGAGTCTGAGCGGTGTGCACAGACATGCGCCTGAGGTGGGCTCGGAGCTCGTGGGATGGCTTTCGCAAGAGGCGGGGAGCACCTTTCTTCAAAGGCAAGCCGAAGCTGAGTTGGACCGAGTCGCTTGGACACATGGTTTGGATGCAGGTGCTGCGTCGCGCGAGCTTCGGCAGCTTGGCCGCATGGTGTGGGTATTCCGCAGAGGACGGGAAGCTACTTGAGGCAAGTGGGACTGGGTGGCAGAGACGTTGGAGGCCGGAGCATGCTTCTTGCACGTGGGGTTCACGTTAGACGCTCATGCGGTTCCGGAGGCCATGGGGCCACAAGAGGTGCAGGAGGTGGGCGAAGGCTGCTGTGACACAGCTGGCCGCAGTATCCTGGTGCCGACCTCACCGATTCGAACGATGTGGAATCCGATTCCAATCGACATCGATCCAAGGAGTACGCGGCAATGAGCGTCGTGGCAGAGCCAAGGGCGGCACAGGTGCTGCAACGGCTGCTGCAAGTCGGCGTGGGCTTCCGAGCTGACCAGGACTGGGCTCTTTACTTTGGTGCTTTGCGATAGCTTCACTTTTGATCCATGATTCTGCGGTCAGTGCTGTTGATGGTTCTCTCTTTCTCCCCTTTGCCCAGAGTCATGCAAAGCAGTACCAATAAAATGGGAGTCAGCGCGGTCGATCCGGGCCCCCCGCTTGCAAGTTTGCCCGAGCCTGCAAAAAGCACGCAAAGAGAGGCGCGTTTCGCCTTCCCAGGAAGGTCTCACGGCGCTTCATTTTGCCGCCTTTGCGGGGTCGGAGCAAGCCGCCGCGGCCTTAGTGTTTGGGGAGGCATGATCAGGACCAGCCGGAGTGGATGCGCCATAGGCCAGGCTGCGAGAACCGAGCTGTGGGCCGCTAGGTTTCCTCGCTCGTGGACGCTCGGGCAGCCGTTGATGCCATGGCCAAGAAAGGCGCGGAAGATGTCATGCTTCGCACAACCCTTGTGCAGCAGGCGTCACTCCCTTGATGCTCGCTGCGCAGCAACCCCAGACTGTACGGGGAGAGGCGAAGGCGGCGAGACCGCAGAGGGATCTGTGGAATTCAGGCTCACGGGCAGCTTAGCTTGCGCAAACCGCCTCCTGCAAGCGGGCGCCAATGCCTCGATCACAGACGATCAAGGCGGGACAGTGGCGCCAAGCATTTGACGTTGCACCTCTGTCATTCCCTTGCCAGGTCAGACTGCCGCAACATGGGTGTGTTCCTGCCTCAGCGAAGCGTGGCATTGTGAGTGGATAGACCCCAATGTGTGAGTTGAGGTCTTGGATGTGGTGAGCCGCCGTCCAGGAGCGGCCGGCAGCTCAGAAGCGGCTGGAGACCTGGACGAAAATTGCCAATTGCCCAAGCCGCGAGGTCGGCAGCGGCTGCTGAACAACGGGCCGCGGCCCGGCGTTGCCATGGGACATTGGGCAGACTCGAGACAAGTTTAGGCCGGAAGAATTCAAGGCGATGCTGGGGATAAGTCCGTGGCCCAAGCGATGCCTTAGATCGGTTTGTGGTTTCTGGGCTGAAAGACACGGGCCAAGGTGGGAACTTTGACCATCAAAGAAACCAGCATGAGGCATCTCACCCTGTTGTCCCATTTGTTTTATGATGATGCATGTTGGGAACTGGATACCCAGTTGGGGGGTTGTGCTTCAAAGGGGCAACGGGACAACAAGACGAACTCCTCGAATGGAATCCATCGCCTCATTTTGAGGCATCTCCTCGACTGAGGCAACGGCCTGCATGAAGCGCTTGACCGTCGTCGAGCGTCCGGGGGCCTGGCCGAACATGACTCACCCCACCACAAACCTCATCCGACCCGGCCTTTTTTTGCGTTCCCCGGGCCTTGCAAAGGCAAGGGTTTTGAGCAGGCCTCAAGTGGTGCTTTCTCTTCTTTTCCTTGAAGCAGGCCTCAACAAGGGGTATCTTGCAAAAATACTGTCACCACCTTGAGGATTCCTGCAAGTGGGGGGGGTGTCGGATATTTTCAGGATGGAAACTGGTCAGAGACACCATCAACCACACCTGGGACCTGGGCGCATGACGGTTCGAGTGGACCCCTTGGATGCCAGCCTTGTGTTTTTTTTTGGCTTGGGCCGTGGGCAGACATGGGCACTCACTTGCCGGCCATGGGTTTTGAGGTGAAGCCTTTAGTCTGATAGACTCCCGGAACCTGATGGAAGATTCCTTTAAACGGCAACCCGGAATTTGTGGGAGGAAGGGCATAGGGTTTTGGCGTCTGGCTCAGAACGGGAACTATTTCTCAAGTTTTAGGGCCTAAACATGAAGCATTCAAGCATCTGGGTCTATCTTCTTTTTTGTTTGGTACCTTTTTCTTTTCTCATTTGTGTTTGTTGCAAGGAAAGCCACATTTGTTGTGGTTTTCTTCATTCGGGTTTCCCCGCATTTTTTTTTGAGGGGGGTCCAACCCGAAACAAGGCGCGCCGCCTTCGCTTCTTGGGGGGAATGAGGCATGGAGTGGCGGAGCCCTGGGGCGGCCCCCGCCGGGAGCTGCTGGGGGAGCTGGCTGGGGCCCCAGAAAGCATCCGCTTGGACCACGGGACGACGTGGCCACCCCCCATCTATATATGTATATATATATATATATCTATATGGTACCCCCCCTCCAGTACCCAGGTGTTGTTGCATCATGTATCAAAACCATTGATATTTACAGTGTATTTTGATTGAACTCATGCATTTCTGCAAGGCCATTTTGTGGACCAAAAAAACAAAAACCAAAAAAACACACAAAAAAACAAAAAAACAATCCTAGCCCCCACCATGGCTGGGATTCTTTGGTTTTTTGGTTTTTTGGTCCAGGGACATGTTGCGCAACAAATTCCAAATGTTGCGCAACATTTGCGGAGCATGATGAGAGGATATGTGAACCTTTGTGAAAGAAGGCATGTTCTTTGTGAGAGGATATGTGAATTTTCTGTAGAGAAGAGTTATTGAAAAAGACATGTTTTGTGTGAGATGATATGTGAGTCTTTGTGGAAGAGTCAGGGTTACAGTGGTTCATAAAAGTACAGCAAAAGACAATGAATATCATGTAAAACCACCATTTATGTAACACAAACTGTCCCAGCCATAGCCTGGTTTTATTCTACACAGGGTTCACTTTCCTTGGCAACTCTTTCACATATGCTGCCTTTGTTTCATTGAAAGAAGACATGTAAAAAGACACGTGTTGGGTGAGAGGATGTGTGAATTTTCTGTGGAAGAGTCTTTGAAACAAGGCATGGTTTGTGTGGGAAGATATGTGAATTATTTGTGGAAGAGCCTTTGAAAGAAGGCTGGTTTGTGTGGGAAGATATGTAAATTGAATTTTGTGTGGAAGAGCCATTGAAAAAAGGGCATGGGTCACGTCCAAGGCGTCGTTCTTCAATGAGGGAATCCTCCTTCCTTTGGTCTCCCAGTGTGCAAATCTGAGCGGTCAAAGCACATCTGAACCAAGCCCAAACCTGGGGTCCTGGGGGGGGGGGGTAGCATATATATATATATATATATATAGAATCTGGTGGTTTTCGTAGGCATCCTTTTGGTTTTCGTTGGCTTCCTTGGACTTTCGGAAGGCTTTCCGAGTCCTTCGGTTTCCTTCGGTTTCCTTCGGCTTTCGAGGTGGACCGGCTGTGCAGCTCGGGCATCGAGGGCCCAGCATCGCCCACCGGCGCAGGGGCCGCGCAGAGGTGGCTGCCAGAGCCTCACGCGAGTCGAAATTGCCTGGGGGTTGGTGTGGATGGAACAAATTTCGGTCTGTTATTTCGGGGATGCCTCAAAATCCTTTGAAACCAAGAGAGGGTTCGCCCAAGAAGAGAACACCCAATTTCCAATTCACAGTTGGGATGCCATCTATGAGATAGACCAGCTATCAACTGAGACTTTGTCCATAACGGAAACTGGTTGGTTGTTTCCCTGTAAGCTACCAAGGAGGTGATTTTGACAATGATGCAAAAATGGGGCCAGTCTGGGTCCAACTTAAAGTGCTAGACGGGGTGTTCCTCTGAGGTTGCCCTTATTCTGCTTGGCTTGAAGGGAAACCATGAGGAAGATCACAACATTATGATTTTTGTGGGTCCCCCTCACTTCTCAGAAGCAGCTGTGGGACCCCAATAAAGCCCTCCTTGTTCGACCTTATGACTGGGGTTACTTCATCATTCAGCGATCCGGGCGGGAGCCCTTCAAATCACCAGTCGCTTGTGGCACACAGGGGTTCCATTTCTTGAGCAACGGTGCTTCTTTTTCCAAGGGGGTGTTGATTGCCTGAAAAGGGCACATGGGGCATTTGTGTCTTTCCATAAGAAGTGGAACCCCGGTTAGAAAGCGTTTGCTCTGTGCACAGAAAGAGCGATTTCTCACAGCTTTGCCTCGCCCACACCAACATCTCCAGGAGACAAGTCTAAACCCCGACTGGTAGGAGTAATCCCCTGGAAACTTTCTTGAAGCTTTCGTAAAAATCCTTTCAGAGGCCATCGCTCCGGAAATTCTAGGCCGCTGCTGCGGGAGGCGTCCAAACCTGGCCCCGTGCGCAGGGGGCCCAGCTGTTGTGCGCAGGGTTTGGTCTGGGTGGGAGATCAAAAAGGAAGACAACTCTTGGGACCCTATTTGAAGAGTTGTTTGGACACTTTTGGCGGCGGCAGAGTTCTATGTTTCCCGGAAATGGGCGCCACTTTTTGCTTGAGCTCCTGCCAACGGGCAGACTTCCTAAAGCACTGCAAAAAGAGATCCGACGAAGAATCGGGCTCCCTGAGTAAAAGCCAGAACCCTGCTTCTGTTTCATCAATTGTTTTCTTGAGTAGTTGTTTGAGAAACTGCTTCTTGGAAACCACATCTCAGAAACAATCAATCTTGGGATGCGTTGGTGTTTGAAGGTTTGCTTGCGGTTTCTTGTTTGACACGGTTTGTGGAAAGGCTTGCGCAAGCTGACCAAGACCGGAGGCTGCGGATGCTTCGCGGAGCTCTACACTCGGCTCCAGCGGAGCCAAGGTGCAGATAGAGTCGGAGCAGCCGAAAATGACTCGATTCCCCAAGAGGCGTCGCAAAACATGGGCCCCGTGCATCACTTTGGAGGGTTACTACCCCCAGGTCAACTGAGGCTAGCAACCATTGGGTGGTCCTTTGGTTTTTCCGGAAGATTTAGTGGACCCACGTGTCCTCTTGGGAATCTGCCAGCAATTGTGTACTTTTTTTCGGGCTCTAGGTTCAAGAAGAGAAGAGGAGTTTCGTCAAAACATGTTTGAGTTGTTTGGTCTGTTCACTTTGGATGTGGGTCAACTCCTTCTCCGGGCTCCTTCTCCGGCTGTCATGATGTTCAGAAAGACCAGACAAATCACTTTCATAGTGAGAAAGGCAAGTCGCTGGCAAACCTCAACGAAGCCGGGGTGTTGTTGAGGGTCGACATTGGACTGGGCATGGGACATGGCCCGTTCACGATTCTCTGGGGCGAGGAGGCGAGCGTGTGACACCGTGAGGCCTCTACGTCCCTTTGCTGGGAGCGGTGCTTTGCTCGGCAATTCACCAGGGCAAGTTCTGGGGGGCTGCGCCCTCAGTCGCGAATCAGAGCACGCAGCTCACTGCCAGTGCAAGCTTGCACGAGAGCCTTTGCATTCACCTTCAGCTTGTTTTGCCCCGAGGAACAGCTATGCCGGATGTTGCTGAGAGAAGCGGGCGAGCTGCCAGCAGCGGGCCCGGCTTTTCCAAGCGCGTGTGGAGTCGAGATGGGCCGAAGTCGAAGGTCACTGGCAAGCTTCCAGACGGCCGATCCATTGTTGAGAAGGCGGGATGCAGCTGAGAGAGTCTTTGCCGCGCTTTCTGAAGCTTTCTTCGAAGATCGCCAGTCGGCCAGGCGCTGGACCTTGGCTGGGACGAAGTGGCGCTGATGCTCTTCGCGGCGAGCTGAGAGCTCAGCTCTCAGCTCTCAGCTCGGCCCTGAGCACGAGGACCGTGGAGCCTCCCTCGACAGCGATTTGGCGGCACAGGCCGTGGGCCGTGCCTTGATCTTTGGGGGTTGGAGAGGCCGTGAGAGGCGGTAAGCGTGTCGTATCGCAGGCCCGGGCCTTGCGCGCAGCCGTGGAGGGTGGGGCCCTCAACTCCCGAGACTCAACGTCCTTCGTTCGTTTTCCAAGCAACTTGTCTCGAAATGGGGAGACCCTGCACCCAACAGCAGGTTTCCTCGAAGTTTCCCTTTGAACTAGCCATGAAGGGTGCCTTCAAGAGCCGCTCGGTACTCAACTCCGCCCCGCTTGTGCCTTGAAGGCGGACACCGGGAGCTTGCAAAGCGCTTGGTGGGCCGAGCCGGCATGGCGATGTTCCTCTCCTGTTGTCAAAAAAGCCTCCAGCCTCCACTCACCAACCGTCTGGCCCTTTTCTTGATCTTAGACAATCTGCCAAATGAATCAATTCATTCCGCTCTTTTCCCAAAAGATCGGCACAACCTGGCAAATCCATCCGAGCCTCTTTCCCCGCCCAAAAACCCTGCGAGCGCCAGGGCAATGGGCAGAAGACCGCGATGCTTGGGCCAGACCAGCGGCTCCGGAGGCCAGCCCTTTCGGACTGCATACCGAAACGGCTCCCACCCTCCAGCTTGACAAGCGAAAAACGTCTACCTTTTTTTCCCTAGAGGGTTTGATTCCACCGTGGGGGTACCTTTGCTTGGCTTGTGACCTGTGGAGGCGTTGCGGTCAGTCAGAGCGCGTGCGCCTTGATGTCGCATTCGGCTCAGGCGGAGGGACTAGCTGAATGCCCAGTGTGCTTCAGGGCACTTTGCCGCTGCCTCAACCGTTTGAGTTCTCAACCGTCTGAGTTCTGCCTCCCTAACACATAAATAGCATTTCTTTAGTTTCCCTTGGGTTCCCATCCCCAAAATCAACAACCCCAAAGGGGTCCAGCATCATTTCGAGTGTTCCAACCATGTTTCATCGCCTTGTTCCTGGCATTTCAGGTGAGGGAGGGCCTGCTGTCTTATTTGACGCAAATGGTCGCAACAGCCCCAGACTGCCGGACTGTTCAGGTTGAGAGTTGCACCAGGGTTAACGAGCTCATGATGGTTCCGTACAACGGTTATTTAACATGTGGTGTGTTGGTCCTTGAAGCCGGACGGCCGGATCTCGTGAATCCCGAGTCAGGTCTTCAGCCAAATGGGTCGTAAAGAACTTTCATTGATGAATATTCCAACGAAGGCCGCCATTTCAAGGCAGGTCTCTCCGTTTGACACGAGGTCGCGCTTGCGGGCACTTCCTCTGCACAGCCTGTGCCACGGAGCTGTCCTTGCAGTCCACCAGCCGCGGCCGCAGAAACGCACCAGCGCTCTGCCATCGCCGTTCGGTCGTCCGGAGTGGATGTCAACCGGAGGGGTATTTATTTTAGGATTTGTTTCCTTCTTTTTTTTTGAGATATTTTTTCGCTTTTGGCTTCTTGGCTTCTTGGCTTCTCGGCTTCTTGGCTTCTCGGCTTCTGGGCTTCTTGGCTTCTTCTTGGCTTCTTGGCTTTTAGGCTTCTTGGCTTCTCGGCTTCTTGGCTTTCTGGGCTTTTCGGCTTTTTGCTGGTTTATGCGGCTTTTGCTTTTTTGGCTTTTCGGCTTTTCGCATCCTCTGCATTCCCAGTTCCTCTTCGGCAGGTGGCGTTTTGGCTTTTGCGGCTTTTCGCTGGTTTATGCGGCTTTTGGCGGCTTTGGGGGCTTTGGGGGCCCCGCAGGGGGGCCCCGCATCATCGGCATCACCACCACCCTGTTTGAATCATCACTTCTTCGAACACATGGGGGGGGAACCCACCCAACCCACCCGCTACTGTTTAGATTGTTTGCAGAGTAATTGCACCCCTATTTGAATTAACTCTTCTTCAAACATCATGGGGGGGGGGGGGTTGCCGCCTCCCCCCCGTTACTTTTTAGATTTCTTGCAGAGATTGAATTGCACCCCTGTTTGAATCATCACTTTTTCGAGCGTCCAATTTCGTGAGAAAATGCTGCAAAATACGACATTTTAGGTAATCTGTGGAATCCATGTATGTCTGTATGTATGCATTTCTTCGAACATCATAGGGGAAGTCAATCGCACCCTTTCTTGAATCATTCCACCGCTAATTGAATCATCACTTCTTCCGACATCATGGGGGGGGGCTGCCGCCCCCCCCAACCCCCCCGCTACGTTTTAGATTTTCTACAGAGATTTAATTAATTGCACCCCTAGTTGAATTACTTTTCAGTTTTTTTTTGCTTTTTTTTACAGGGATTGAAATGCCCTCCTATTTGAATCATCATTGCTTTGACCCCCCGTCACACGATTTGTTGGTGATGCTAGGGATGTTGGTCGGACATGCGGGGGATGTTGAAAACGATGCTGGGGATGTTGACGGGCTAGTGTAGTCAATCTCGCGAGAAAATGATGTCGTATTTTACTGGCTCGGCAGAGATTGAATTGCACCCCTGTTTGAATCATCACTTTTTGGAGCGTCCAACTTCGCGAGAAAATGCTGCAAAATACGACATTGTAGGTAATCTGTGGAATCCATGTATGTCTGCATGTATGCATTTCTTCGAACATCATAGGGGAAGCCACCCCCGCCAACCCTCCCGCTGCCTTTTAAGTTCTATCGCACCCCTCTAGTTTTTAGACTCCTTGCAGAGAATCATCACTTCTGCGACCATCATGGGGGCGGCTGCCCCCCCCCCAACCCCCCGCTCTTTTTGTTCTAGTTTTGTTTTGTTTGTTTTTTTACTGGGATTGAAATGCCCTCCTGTTTGAAGCATTATTTTTTTTATCCCGTCAACCCGCCAGCTACTTTTTGGATTTTGTTACCCACGATTTGTTGGCGATGCTAGGGATGTTGGTTGGACATGCGGGGGATGTTGAAAACGATGCTGGGGATGTTGACGGGCTAGTGTAGAATGTGTCAATTTCGCGAGAAAATGCTGTAAATAAAATACAACATTTTACTGGCCCGGACAAAAAAAAACAAAAACAAAAAAACAACGGGGAAAAAAAGAACAATCCCAAAGTAAATCCGCACCCATGTCAAAGGTCGAAGCAAGCCGGCCAAAGTCAGCGGCCAGTTTGTGTTTTTGATGCTTCTCTAAATCAGCTGCCAGGTGTTTCTTGCAGTTAGTTTTATTACTACTTGCCCAATGGCGATGTTTTTCGCGAGGCCCAAGGTGCCCAGTTTGTCGACAGCCCTTTCAGCCACCGCCGGCTCGCCCACCAGACCCACGGGAGGACGCTCGCATGAACTTCGAGTCATCAGTCCAAACCATAGGCAGCTTCCCAATTCTCTCCCAGAAAATCGCCCAAAGCTCACATGAAACAACTGGATTTTGAAAGGAGCGCGGTGCCACTGTCCGCTTCTTTTCAATACGTGTCTTGCTCCCTTCAGAAATCATTCTGACCTGTCAAAATGGGAAATTGGGGAACCATTTTTTGGTTGGCTTTTCAAAGGGAGACGAGGGCCTGCAGAGGGGTCCGATTCCAACATGCTCTCGGAGGGTAATGGGTGCTAGCCACGAGATGCTGCCAGGACCCTGCTGCCTGGTTCGCCTTCTTCGATGAGGATGGCGTTGGGTATCTGGACCGTCACCTCTTGGAGAAGGCGCGCGCGCGAGCGCGCGTTTGGGCGGACTTTTTTCAAGGAGTATGTGTCGAAGCAAAAGCACACCCTACATGCCTCCTTGGGATTATTCTGGAGGACTATACTAGAATCAGGGCTGATTCCCCTTTAGTTGGGAATTCATTCATCTCGGCGGCGTTCCCCGGTACTTTGACACTACAGAATCGCTTGCCCCTATGAAAAAATCACTTGCCTCTGTCAGGAGCCAACATTTTCAGAGTAGGGTCCCAGCTGGAGTAGAAATGCCACTTCTATATATTTCATAGAGGAACAGAAACAGCCGTTGCCAGGCAGGTTGCGGATGGGAAAGTCCGGATACAGTAGCCCCCTGATTTCTATTTGGTTTTGTACCCTCTTGCGTTTTTTTTTAGATGGTTGAATCTTATTTGGGCCAAGTGGTTTTATGATTTTAGTGGGTAGCAGGTGAACACAGGAAGTGCTAAAAGTACCCCGTAAAAAGGCCTGTCTGTTGGTTTAGTATTGGGTCAATGAAAAGTAAAGGGGGATGTTTGTTTTTGATTTTGGCCTGACAACACGTAGGGGTGGATTTAAGTAAACAACTCAGATATTTGGTGGTCAAAGACATCAATTGGACAGCATTGAATGTTGGACATCAACCGAGCCTCAGCTTTGAACACTACAACACTAGTCATCAAACAGTGTGGCAGACGAATTTGGTCTCTTGGGATATCAGTCAACCGCACGCCAGGTGCTTCCAGCAGTGGTTCCAGTGGATGCATCCAAGCTGGAGGCAAGAGACGCAAGCAAGTGAAGGTTCGTAAGAGTCCCTCTCATAAATAGGTGTTGATGCTCCGGCCCTATTTTTTTCCACCAATAAACTCGTCGACCATTTGAGTACCAGGTTTTGATTTTGGTGATTTCCGCATGGATCCGGGAGCCGCAGGCTTCTCTACGCGGGTCGCTGTGGAGCGAATGGGACCCGCGCCAGGGGGAGGGGCATCCCAAGACGTCCCCAAGAGGCAAT
This sequence comes from Effrenium voratum, assembly GCA_963377175.1. Classification (NCBI taxonomy): domain Eukaryota; class Dinophyceae; order Suessiales; family Symbiodiniaceae; genus Effrenium; species Effrenium voratum. The sequence goes on from CAUJNA010003553.1 coordinate 150,442, forward strand.
GAATGTCCAGCTGGGTGCCAAAAGGGATCAGCAAACTGACGTGCGCCAGAACCAGATGGACCTTCGCGTCAAACAGATGGACCTCCAAATTGTGGCCTTTTTGTTTTGCCTTTTTGCCTTTTTGCTATTTTGGTTTCCCCTTGAGACCGCTAGAACGGACTCGCGGCTTCCCAGGACCCATCTGGAGAGGGTCGAGTTTCAAGGAAGGGCTTCTGCGCGGAACGAGGCCTCCTGTGCCGGTCTCAGATTCCCAATTGGCTGGGCTCATGGGGCTCATTCCCGTGAGAGCCTCGGGTTTCAAAACATTTCCGGCTTGGAGTTTCCATGTTTTGCCGGAGATATTTGGTCGGAACCCCGCGCAGCGGGAATGAAAGTAAGGTTTCCTCCTCCTTTTAGACAGGCCAAACTTTGGAACCCGGGAAGGTTATGCCGACGCAAGATGCTTAGGCGGTGGCTAGCAGAGCACTTGGAGGAGCTCCAAATTGAACGGGAGAAAGGGTGCGTCTCTCAGAGCGAAGCTGTGCCATGGTCAACGTAACTGACCGGTTTCTTTGACTTGAGGCAGGGGTGGTTATCAACCTTCTCATAGGGTTTTGGAAAACCAATGTAGATGTTCCTATGACCATGGCACGTTTGGGGGTGTCTCAAGATTGCAAGATCGGGCGAAATGATTGGTTACGTTCGAGCGTTGCATCAGCTGTCTAATGCAGCTCAGTGTACCGCGCTTTTCCTTGCGGTATTTCACGACGCTTACCTGCCCACGGGTTCCGATTTCGAGGGGTGCACCGGATAGATGCACATCGCACCCGTTGGCCTTGACTTTTTCTTTTCGGTCCGTGTAGGCCGCCGCCGCCGTTGGAGCAAGATCGTGGGAAGCTCGAATCGACTCGTTGCCCTTTTCGCCATGGATTGAATTTAGGAGTCCCATGTCGGAAAGAATTGGGGCCCTTTAAAGGAACATCTGAATCTTGGGCCATTGGGACGCGGGAAGGCCTTGGAACCATCGTTAGGGAAGCCATGCCGAAACGGGCGCGGTCATGTTTTGAGGCTTTGGGGTAAGGGGGAAGCCAAAGGAGAACCGCCCCCGCGCACCCACTGAAGCCAACCATCACCCCGTCTGGCTCAATGAGGTGAGGGATGGCCGCGGGCTTGAGATGTTTTGCGCATGACATCAGTTGGGTTGCACTTTGAGAGGTCAGGGTTGCTTTTGGGTCGCCTAAAATCCCTATGTCCATGTCGCGGGGGATTTTGAGAATGTCACTTGGACCCACTTTGATGTATCCAGTCTTGGAATGTTTTGACCCCTTGCACGCTTTGAGCGTCGCTTGCAGGTTTCGACATTGGGCGAGTCCAGGGAACAAGGAGATGGGAAAGGCATCGCAAGAGATTTGTGCTGCAACATGACAAAAGAGGTGGGAGAGAGAGCCTTGAAGCGACATTGGCAGGCAGATGTATTGCGTGCCGTCCCGTCCTCACTAAGACTTGCAGGTTGGGTCCCATTCTTTTCTGTGGTCTACGATAAAAGCTGTGAGGTTTTGAAGTCCTGCGGAACCTCCTCCTTGGAAGCCTCAGCTGTGGCTGCCAGCCCGGAGCCTCAGCGGGCAACCCGCTGCAGCGCGGCGCGCGGGGCTGGTTCGGTCGGTTGCGAGGCCGCGAGTGGATAGAGCGATGCTGGTTACTCTGGGCCGGCAGCCAAGCGCAAGGTGAGAAACCGAGTTGAATATGTTGGATGCTTTCTGAGGACAGGGACAAATCTGGGCGCATCTCTTTAAAGGACTGTCGCAACTGCAATCCCGAGCAGCGAAAGATTCTCGAGGATTTCTGTGCAGAGGGCGGTCTGGCAGTGGGCTCCCCAGTTCGACGCCTCGAGTGGTGTCTACCTGCTTTGCTTCAGCCGCTGTCTGCACATGCGCGTATGGCAAGACTGAAATTGCGTTGCATTGGGCTTTTGGGCTTTTGCGGAGCCAGACCATATCCTTCATGCTGAAAAGCGTGCAAGTGTCGCAAAGGACATGATGCTGCAGCAGAGTACCTTGGCAGCTGCGAAACGTGTCGTGCGTCGGATGGAGCGGGGGGCTGAGAGGGTTTTTTGGGTGCGGGATCAAGTCGCGTGCACCTTGGCCTTTGGGACCTGCCGGGCTTTGAACCGTAGAGTCCTTTTCTTAAGATTCCCTCTTGAGACGGTGGACTCGGACACTGATAGAAAATCATTTTGAGGTACCCACGTCGAGTCCTTTTCTTTTTCCCCATGGGGTGAGATTTGGCCCGAGGCTGGAAGCCCGCGACCCCGCGACGCTGGTGGCATGCTGCCAGCAGCTGGTGGAGTGTGCTGTCGGCATCCGCCCGGAGGAGTGGCTTTTGCCTGGCTGACGGCCGGCCGAGCAGACCCCGAGAAACAGAGGGGGATGGGAGGGCACCTGAAAATTTTCGCCGGATTTTCCCTGGGACGAGACACGGAACAAGACCGGAACGGCTCCAAAACGAGGATGCGGTGGAAGGCTGGCCTGCGACGGCCTGTCGACGGCTTCGAGAACGAGCCATACAGTCTGCAGCCAAGACTCGTCTGTCAGGAAACTCGTCATATGCTCGGATCCCACCCTGAGAAAACTCGGTGCACCCGGTCTCTTCACGCTCAGGCTCAAGGCATTTGAAGCATTCCAATTTGAAGCCTTCCTGCCTCGTGCATGCTGCGCAGCCGACTTGGGCGCTGCTGCCTCTACTCTGCGCTGGGGGTGCGCCCTGGCGCATCGCAGGGAGAGCTGCGGGAGGCTTACCTGCGATTGGCCAAGCAGCATCATCCCGATGCTCCTTGGCGCAAAACCAACGTCCGCTTCCACTTTGCTTGTCTTTTTGTCTGCGGTTCGGGGGGGTTGTTTTTGAACGGCATTCCGGCTTTCCACCCACTCGGCCGGTGTCTTCACAATGGTTTCTTGCCTTTTCGTTCTGGGAAACAATTGGCTGTGGGTCAAAAATAGGTGCCCAAAATGGAACCGTGGTAAGTGGAAGCATGGACTAACGCCTGCGGTCCCCCAGTGGTTTGAGTTTGACCCACACCCATTTGGGAAGCGACATTTTTGGCGCAGACCTCGGGCTCTGGGACCTGCACGACACGCTTCCAGAGGGTTCAGCTGGCCTGGGAGACGCTGAGAGACCCCCAGCGGCGCATGGCCTACGATGCCACAGGCGGATAGGGGGCCCATGTGTGGGTTGGATCCGTTGGCATATCCAGCTGGCTAGGAGCTTAAACTGGGAGCCTCAAAAGTAGTGAACATAGCTCCCTCAAATGATGTGAATCGACCTTTCCCATCTCAGTTCTGGTTGCGTCTGAAAAGTAAGATCTTTCATACGCCAGCTCTTGAAGGTTCTCTCCAACATTCCCAGGTGTCCCTTCTGGTCCTGCGTTCCGCACACCAGCACCGAAGCCGACGAGAAACGCGAGCACGAGCACGAACCACTGGTACGAGGATTTGCGGTCTGCCCAGAAAGCTCGGATGCGTCAGGAGCCCATGCCCATAATTTTGAGCCGCTGAATGGATATGTCTCCACATCGGGCCGCCCGCAAAATGGTTGGTTTCCCTTTTGGCTTCCCTTTAAAACAACCAAGAAACAAGTTCCCCTCAAGAGAAGGCGCACCCATTTGCTGCCTGAATCGGCCTATGGCTACGATCTGCAGTTTGACGCTGCCATGTCGACAGGAGATGCGTGAGCCAGACCGCTTTGGATCCCACGACCGTTGGCGAACGCAAGCTCGGCAGTTTGAGAAGGACAGGAAGGGAGGGAATCGAAACGGGAGTGTCTTTTTTGAGGGCACCCATTTTGGTGTTTACAAGAATTCCAAAGGAATCCAACTTTGAGACATACCCGAATGAATCGAAGCAAAGTTTGCACCAAGCTCCCTTGCAGGTCATGAGGGAAGTCAATTCCAACCCGGACATGCGGCAGTTTGTGGGCGCTGGCTTGCAAATGAAGTTGCTCTGCCAGCTTGGCTTTATTATGGCAGCCATGTGCCCTGGCAAATCACAAAGCTCCACTTTGTGACTCATTTGTCCCTGAAATGGTAGACAGGTAAATCAAATCCACCAAAGGGTGCGGGGCCCATTAAAGTTCAACAATTTCCTTAGCTGAGGCTGAACCTCCTGCTGTGGGCCTATGCCAAGCAGCAGAAAACCCGCGGATCTGGCAACCTTCGACCTCCTTCGGCCATGGATCGCGCACTAAAATCTGTCGGCATCGACCTGCGATGACGTCGGCGGCTTTGCGGCTCTGTTGCTTTTCTTATTTGTTCTTCTTTTCGTTTGTGTTGTTTCCTCTCTCTCATCTCTTCTTCTTCTTCTTCTTCCTCTTCTTGCTTTTCTTCTCATCAGCTGAATTCAGCGGGCGAAGCTTCTTCCAAGGGGCACACGGCCCTTCGTGCATCGCCCAGATCTAAGCGGAAAATGGAGCGAAAGAGGTGTGCCCGTTGGCTCCATCGCGGGAGCCTTGCGTGAATGGTGGCACTGAGTGAAACCTCGACACCTGACATGGTGGCACTGAGTGAGACCTGGAAACCTGACACACCATCTCAAAGAAAATTGGTCAGAAGCTATAGACGTTATATTGCTTGTCAAGGCAAAGTTCAACACAACCGAACTTCCAACTTTCCACAAGGGTGAACTTGTGATCATACGCTATGCATGTGGTGATAGGCTGTACAACATATCCTTGCTTTTCTGAAATGCATGTTGCGTTTACGCAAAAAAGACATGACTCTTTTCTCAAGGGCGAACATGCCGTCATAAGCTACACACGACAGCTCCTCGCTTTTTTGAGAGGCAAGATGTGGCAAGACAACAGACCTTCATTTTGTTTAGAGGCAAGCGAATTGTCAACCCGCGATCTTCTGCTCCGACAGATCAGAAAGCAGAAGAAGGTTTGCCCTGTCAGCGAATGAGGGCACTTCTGAGGATAACCTTTCTGTGCTGGATTGAAGCAGAACCAATGGGAAACGAGCATGCGGCCGCAGTGGGTTTAGAACGCGAGCCCAAACTCAAACCATCTAGTGATGGAGCTCGTGCATAAGGCCTGCGCGGGAAGAGTTCGAGTTGGTTCTTGCTCGTGGTGTGCAGCAGGTCGCAAGCGCCTTAGAGATGTGCCCTTTGTCATGTCCTGAAATGAGCCGGGAGTACGGCAATGATCCCTTCCAAACATAGATGGATTGTAGGGCATGGTTCGTTAGGGCAGTTCCAAAGTCCTTTCTGTTTGCGTGTTTGTGTCTCTTTGTCTTGCCGTCTATGTGTGTTTCTGTGTCTCGGTGTATTTGCGTCTCTGACTGTGTCGGAGTCTCTCCATGTGTTTCTGTGCCTCTGTCTGCGTGCCTTCGTTTGGTCTGTTTCCAAGTGCAACAGCTTTCCCTGGTCGAGCTCCGAGGTCCTCGCAATGCAACGGAACAGCGGCAGCACTAAGCTCTTCGCCTGGGGCTGCAGGCGTGTCATCGAAGAACGCGGACCTTGTGGCTTTCGAGACACAGCTACCAGTCAGAGCTTGGGTTGTGGCCTGAATCAGCCTGAAAGTGAGAAATGGGGGTGAGTGGCTTCTTTGGAAGGACTCTTTGAAGGAGCCTACTCTTCCCGAATTCGGAGTTGTCCTAATTCTGTTCCTCCCGTTTGGGTGATAACTGGCAAACGGAGCTAGTGTCTTGCGCAGGGCGCTCGCTGCTTTAGCCTTTCGGCCACCGCCGTCTCCACCTCGGTGACCTGGGAGAGGGTTGGCTGAGAGCTTCAAAGCCAAGGCCGCCGGTGGATTCCCACTCCAGCGTGTGGGCGGACATCGACTACGGCAACAGCGTGTGTGCAGGCATCGTGAGAGCTTGCGCCTGTAAGCTCATGTCGCAGTGCGCGGGCAGGCAGCAACAACTGCAATGCAAGTCATCCAGCCACAGCCCTGGCGGTTTGGGGGCCACTTAGGATGCAGTATCTCGAAATCCGCGCCAGACCCTCGACAAGATTTTCACCCTCCTAGACAGCAGCATAGCCAGCGCTGAACCTTGGCTGTGAAGCTGTACGTGATTGTGATTGGCCCTTTGGAGGGTAGCGAGGTTCCCCCGAGCATGGAGATATGGCCGAGATTCATGGAATGGTGCTTTTACTTTTCCGAGACTTGCCAAGAGGGGGTGCGTTCTTGGAAGCTTGAGATTGCACCCTCTGAGGAGCATGGCAAGGGCACGGCCATGTATGTGAGTGAAGGCCGCCGGTTTCAGGGCTCAACTAGCGCATGCTGCATGTTACGTGTAGACCTGGAGGTGGCTCGGGAAGAGAAGTGCGGGCCTTGGACTGACATGAACCCAGAATGATTCTCAGCAGACACAGGATGCCATCCCGTCCTGAGGTACCAATTTGGCTTTTCGTTATCCGCAGCTTCTTGAGTCTCATCCCTCGGGAGGCGCGATGGGTGACTGGATTGCCTAGCAAGGGACCCCAATGGTTGGTGTCCTTTTGAACCAAAAGCCAGAAGATGGGAGCCGTACCCTCGCCGCTTCCGTCAGGACGGATCCAAAGATAAAGACAACGCGACTCGGATGTCCGCCCCCGTGCCGGTGGCTCCTGGCGTCGGGGGCTCACGGGACAGAAACGATCAGGCTCTTGGGAGGATTTCCCGCTTTGTCGCGCCGAAACAAGAAATGGGACAGAGCTGTTTCTTCAGCTTTTCGCGCCCCCGACCTAGCACTTCACGTAGGGGTTACCCTCAATCAAGGGGCCCCTTCTCAAACAGATGACTTCATGGGTTGTTTCCTTCGATGTCCCTTCTACCAACGGGGGCGCCTACAAGAAAGCAGCCCCCCCCAAAAGACAAGAGGCATGCGTTGTGTCTCATGGGTCCATGGGTTGTTTCCAGCTGTGGATCACAGGCGCTCCGGGAAGCCGGGCTGTGCGCCCTGGGCGCCATGCGCCTGCTGTGTGACCACGCGGGCGCGGACGCCGGGCACGCCGCCATCCAGGAGTGACCAATTCTCGCGGATCACTTCCGGCTTGGCCTTTTCGGCACACGGATGCACGGATGCACGGATGCACGGATGCAGGAGATCATGGGGGCCTTGCAAGCCGATCAAAGAGGCCGTCACACAGTCTGCAGTTTGAAAGCCACTCTGCGCTGGTCTCCATTTTGGGGAGGATATGGGCGGACCGTGTTTGCTCTTAGTGCCCAGAAGAAAAAGGTCTACGGACTACCCAAAGAGACGCGTGTGCGTTTCACTTGTTTGTGAACAAAACGCTGCCCCTCGACGTGGGCTTCAGGCGAACAGGGGGATGGGGGCTGGGGTCGCGTTACCGTTTGTAAATCGAAGCGGAAAACCGAAACCCAATTTGTAGGATCCAAATACTTATTTCGACATACCCATGAACAAACTGACGCAGAGCAACTCAAACAGGAGCGAGCTAGCCGCAGGTAGTGCGGCTTTGCTGTCCTGGGCGGCCTCTGCCATCACCGTGCTGGCTGCGGATGGCCGAATGCTGGCTGAGGTGGCGTTGCAGGCGATGGGCTACGTTCGCGATCTTTCCCCTGCCACTTTGTGGGGTGATTGGTGATGTGGGGGTTGCTTTTTGTTGGTATCCAAAGAAGCTCAGACGCTCTGAGGCTTGCATGACGGCCAGCGGCAGCAGTTCCAGCAAGCGCAGTTGCCAGCTCAGTGCCGGGTTCGAGCAAGGCTGTTGTGCCGCGTGTCCCAGGCTCGACGACCCTTCTTCCCAGCCGGAGCCTTTCCATCAACACGACCTTGGGGGGCATTGGGCTTGGCTCAGTTTGTCTCTAGGCTTGAGCAGCCTGCTGATGGCGGCCGCCGGTGGGTCTAAGTCCCTACAAGGCAGACACCGGCAGAGACTTGTGCGGCAGAGACGGGGATTGCCGCGCGGGGTTTGCCTTCGCGTGGCAGGCTCCTTGAGGCCACCGGCAACCGCAGCAGCTGCACCCATTGCCTCCGGCCTGCTATCCAGCTCCTTCCTCAAGGCCAACGATTGCACCGTGTGACACGATAGATGTGATTGTCAATACAGGGGACCCCTACTATGGCTTGCATTGGCTTGCATTGGCTTGCAATGGCTTGCATGGCTTGCCCTCTGTAAAACAGCCCCAAAAGGACAACACCTCTGAAACGAAACAACCGCATGTCGTTTCAGCTGTTGACCAAGGCCTCCGGAAGCTGCCGGCGACTGCGCGAAATGGGGCCACGCAGCCAGATGGGGTCAAAAGGTCAACCCCGTTTTAAGCTTGATCCCTAACCGGAAATGGACAAATCAGGTCTGGCCACCTGAGGTGGGATTCAAGATGCGAGTTTCATGTTGGTTTCCTTGAGAAAACGGAGCAACTAGGGCCACCTCGACTTTTTCCGCAGCTTTGAATTGAGGCCGGTGGAGGAAGCAGCGCACCGGGCGCCCGGGCCCTCGGTGTCTTACCATGCCCCCCTCTTTATCGGGATGGGTTAGGAACAAGGAACTCACAGAACATCTTCAGAGAAGGCAAACTGGGAAGGCGAGAAGGCGAGCCGACTTAGGACAACAGCTCTCGCGGGAGGGTGACGCTGCGCGATGGGCACATTGCAGTGGGCGACGTCGTTAGGCTCGCTCGCGTCTGCTTGGAGCCGGGCAGGATCAGCTTGCGCAGGCTTCACAACGAGTTGGAGCGTGCCAAAAAGGAACAGGAGCTTCGCAAGCTTTACAGTTCACAATAGTTCACAGCATTTACAATGTACAATGCTTAGTTTTCCGACCTAATAGGTGTAACAGTGTACTGAGAACGGGAGAAGGATTGTTGCCACCATTCCGTGAAAGGCACCAGAAAGTGCCTGGTCGCGGCCAGGAGCCACCCGAGCACTTCGGAGGTTGGTGCGACAGGACCTCTGAACCTCTGAAGTTTCTTCGGACCCGGGTCGGGTCCGCGGGTCCGCGGGTCCGCGGGTCAGGATGGCTTTCTGCCTGGATTTCCCTGGTCGAGTCGCCGGGCCCCCATCGGACAGCTCCGCTTGAGTTCGAAGCGCTCGAGGTAGAGATCCCCAGACGCTCCCCGAAGATGCCAGAGGCGCGTGTTGGAGCTCGGGAGCGCGGACCCTCGGGTGGGGCTCGTTCGCAGTTTGGGGAAGGAGCCTGGGTCGTTTTTGTTTTGTTTTTGACATTTCCTCTTGCCTCAGACATCACTTCAGAGTTTCTTTAAAGGGGTTTTGACGTCAGCGCCAGGTTCTTCGGATCTCCCATGGGGCTCCAAGCTGAGTGGTGTGCTTTCTCCGGCTCGGTACGCGCGTGAAGCTCAGGCCCTGGGGTGCTGGTGCTGGAATGCAAAAGCGGTGGCCGAGGCAAACGGAAGCTTAGGATATGGGGTGCTGGTGGACGGAACGCTGACCACACCTGCACACCAGTTCTAATATGAAGCATACTGTGCTACGTGTGAGCACTAGACAAGCATTGCGAGAGGGTAATATACCTGATCTTGCTTGTCTGAGTAGACAGGCCAAGATGTCCAAAGCCACTGTGCTGAGACCAATGCCATATTCCAAGACGCACACCTGAAGCAACTGTCAATACCTCAGTTAGATCTGTGATTGATGTTGAGACAGAATGCAGGGTCAGTGGTGCTTCAAAGGAGTCCCGCAAACTCAAAGAATCGACCACTCGGCCAAAGCGGAAGGAATAGATTGAGAAGCTGGCCAATCATTTGGCTTCGTGGTTCAATCAAACATGAGTAGGTGTGAAAAATAGGACCCGGTGCAGTTGGTTCCCCGTTCAACCCCAAAAGGCGACCTTCACACAACGCCATTCCACGCCAGGTGATTACAGATGCCGGCCTCCTTCCCTTTGAAGAAGGCTCTGCCTTGCGTATACTGATTCAGAGCCAAAGCAGGTTTATAGCCGTTGGTGGCCCCTAAAAGTGGTTGCAATGGCTCTCCTTGCTGCTTTGGCTGATGTGATGTCTCTAACATCTCTGTCCAGATGAGTGTGGACCGGGTGCGGCGCTGACCATTGGCGACGAGGCGCCAACCCGTCGAACGTATCTCCATTCTCCCGAAAAGGAGCAGAGGAACGAATGGAATTTCAGGAATCGGCCTCCCACAAGAATCCATGGTCCATATTGGCCAACAAACCGCGAAGCATCTGCAAATTGAACTCCAGGAAGGCCAAGACGCGTATGAATGATTGTGGCTGGCTTTCTGCTAAAGCCTAGCCGTCGGTCATCGATGCTGTCATGGGTCCACCAAAATAAAAGGCAAGAGCGTAACTCTGGAAGTTGAGCTCATCTTGGTGTTCCAAGTTCATGTTGCCCCTTTTTCCCAAAAGCAAGACGCACTTGGGAGCCCACCCTCAGAGGCGGGCTTCCTTTGGCGTCTCGCAGGTCCGGATCGACGTGTCGGTGGAGGAAGCTAAGCAGCTCCAGGCACGAGCTTTGCAAGCGTGTCTCAAGATTCGGGACTCCAGTTGACATTCCAAACCCGGGTGGATGAAGTTTAGTAGGGGATAGTCTCGATCCTAAATGGGTGCAGGCACCATTCAGTTCTTTGCATGGTTTTGCGTAGACCATTTTAATACCAGGTTTCGACCTTGACTCAGTTGGTTTCCTTTGGGTTTGTGTGTAGCAGCAGGGGCCTCCTTTGAGAAGGCTGCTTCAGCATGTCACGGCCTGGCTTTGGCAGGTAAATCATGGAGGATGGAACGACCGAATGACCCAGCCAGCACCTCAGAGAGCTGTTCACAAATTTTGCACACGCAAGGATTTGTTGCTGAACGTTTGTTTCAGCGAGGTTGTGAGAATGTTGAAACGGAGGGCTTCTTTCCATTGGAGGGTTAGTTTGCAGAATGGTGAATTGCTGTTCGTGGCGATATCAACGTGTCCAGAATTAGGTGCGTCCTAACATGGGGAACCATTCCAATAAGTATGTTCTCTGTTGCGTTCCTTTCAAGCATATCCCCCAAGGAGGCCCCGGCCAATTTTAGCACATGTCCATTGATATACACCACTGGCAGCATCCTTGACTGTTCTCAGCGAGCTGACAATCTTGGGTGCATGCTCAGATACTGGACAGGCCGCGCCAGTTGGCAGCGGTTCAAAGTTGTCACTTTTGGGATCGTTTCAGACGTAGTCCGCAGCTGAAGTACAGCGCATCGCACGAAGCCGTCCCAGTGGATCACCCGCCAAGAATGCCAGGAACACCAGTCTAGATAGTGAGCAATATAAGCATTCATTTACACCGCCTAGTTTTCGAACCATGGTTTCCGAAACAAGGGTTGTTTTCCAAAATCAAGGAGACAGATTCCGACACTTTCAGCTCACCTTGACATGTTTCGGATGCCCCGAAGCGCTGAAGGTGCTGTGGACGCGTGGGCAGGCTGGAGGCTATCGACAAAGCAGGAGACATGAAGGCGGGGTTCGGGTAATGCGTCCCAACGGGTGCATGACAGTCACCGGAGCCTTGTGTTGCTGCAATCGACCCGTTGCAAAAAACAAACAAACAGACACGTGGAGGTTTGATAGGCATGAAGCAAGTTCACGTGCCGAAGGTTCTGGTACCCGGTGCCGGTGCCTTTGTGTGGAATCCTCGAGCCCTGCGATCCCTACATGCCCAGAGGCGCGCGGTTTCCTCCTTCTGGAGGTATGGTCAGAATCAGGTATACTCTATGGTCCCTTTATGGTCCCTTTGAAAACTAGGCGGCCTCACAACATTTCCCATATTAGAGGGCCTTTTTAATAGGGGTGTCGGGGGTTGATCAATGTATCCGGGTTTTAGGTCCTTGGAGAGACTCTGACGTAGATGTCACTCTTTGCCAGGTGGGAGTCGGCTTTGTGTGAGAGGCTGTCTGGGTCAGCGCCTCAAGGCTCAGACAAGGAGACTCCGGGCATGTTTTGGTGAAGGTCGATCGAGGGCACGCTTCCCTTGGCCTTGCTTGCAGCGCTGTCGTGCCTGGGCTGCCGCCGGGACACCGAGATTTCAAGATGGCTTCGGTCGGACGTGCTCGGTGCTCGGTGCTCGAACGGGTCGAGGCCTGGACGCAGAGGGCTTGCGAGATGCCTGCGCTGAGCTGGTGGCAGACGCCGAGGGCTCGGAGCGGCCGACGTTTTGTGAAAGCTGCCGGGGACTGAGGCCCAGAGCTCCCAGGATGGCGGATTTCAAGGCTTCGTTTCGCGTGCGGCACATGGCAAAGCTCGGCCATGGGCAGGTTGGACGGTTTTGGTTGCCGCAGCGCTGATGGTCGATCCAGCATTGGTGGGTCCCTCATCGCCAGCAATTCAGCGAAGCGTTGCACTCGCAGCGTTGCCCCAGGCAGCCGGGTCTTTGGAAGAGGCGATGTGCGCGTCGCACAAACTCGGGCCGTGAGTGACGGAGACTAGACCGAGTCAGGAAACAAACGACCGTGTCAGGAAACATGAGTCAAGAAATGGACAGGGGCAAGTCAAGAAACAACTGGAGGCAAGTCAAGAATGAAAGTGATAAATACTTAGATCACAACAGCAAACGAGAGTCAGGAAACGCGGAAACGTGAGTCAGGAAACGCGATTTGGAAATGATGTGGTCAGTGCCTTTGCATTGGCGGTGATGCTGGAGTGCAAGTCTGGCACTGCGTGCTTTGCGCTCTGACGCGTGCTTCGCGCATCGTTCCTTGATATCGTCATGGCTCGGATCAAGGAACAACCTGGTGTGCAAAGCTGTTTGAATCAGGGGAGAGGGGAGGCATGAAGAGACGTGCGTGATGCTGGCCGCAATGCAAAGGGGGATGCAGAAGCCACTGCATGCTTTGTCCTTTGCCGTTTGCTTTCTGCATTGTGCCTTAATGTCGTTGGCCTAGTTCAAGAAAAGGCTTGCGTTTTAGGGTTGAGGTTTAGGGTTTAGGTTTAGGCTTAGGGTTAGGTTTACGGTTGTAGGGTGTAGGCTGAGGGTTTTAAGGTTTCTCAGCGTCTGCAAGGAAGCGGGGGGTTGGGGGGGGGGGGGGGGTGGGCCCCCCGATTAGAAACAAGAAGTTGGCACTAATGGATCTTTGGTGCATTTTGCTTGGATGTTAGGAACTTAAAAAAAAACTTTTTGCCAAACTAGGGGGTTTTCTATGAAACACTAAAAGCTAAACTTTTAGCGGGGGGGCAGACAGCAAGCACTGGGAACAATGTGCGTGATTGTAAAACAGAATCACAGCCCTATAAAAAGGGGGGGTTGGGGGGGGTTTGTTGGGTGGGGGCGCCAGCCCCCCCCCATTAGAAGAGCAAACGTTCAAAGAAGTTTTTACATCGCGCGATTACGAACACGAGAACCACGAAGCCGAACAACACCCCTGTACCTGTCGTTTCCGCGTCGTTTCCTGACTCACGCTCCTCGTTTCCTGGCTCACGAGAAACCTTATTCACTTGACTCCAAACTTCTGATAGGGCCCCGGCACGCTGTTCCTGTCGTTTCCGGGGCCGTTTCCTGACTTACGACGGTCGTTTCCTGACTCACGAACCTTATTCACTTGACTCCAAACTTTTCACAATGCCGCGCCGCATTGTTCCTGCCGTTTTCACCTGACTCACCGATGTTTCCTGACTCACGAAACCTTATTCACTTGACTCCAAACCTTTCACAACTCCCCGACGCGTTGTGCCTGTCGTTTCCGGGGCCGTTTCCTGACTCACAACATCGCATCCACATATTTCTTGACACGACCCAACCTGTTTCCTGACTTGGACCCACCAGTTTTTTCCTGACTCTGTTTCCTGACTCGCCCCTGACCCAGTTGCGTGCCAGGCCCAGAGCCAGACGAAGCCACTCCGCAGCCGGCACCTCAGTTTTTTTGGCCCGCAGATCCCTCGGTGAAAATGTCCAGTCTATGGTTCATTGAATCACATGGACGAACTCACCCATCCTTCCGCATATCCTTTCTGCTAAAGGCATATGGCCATCATGCGGCTGTGAGATTTGATGTGCAGTAGCCTCCCACATGGTTGGTGGACATCGTACACGATGCAGGTCCCCAAACCAAATAGACAATGCCCATATTTTGACTGGACCAAAGGGGCGCGAAGCTGACTCGTCGAGGTCTGGTGAGACCTGCGGCTCTGGAGATTCTGGACAATCTGCCCCTCCGCTGTGCACCCAGTGATTGCACCAAGGGGAACCTCCAGTAACTTCCTCTTAGTTGCCTTGAAGCAACCCCGAAAGCATAGGGAGCCCTCAAGAAAAGGACATCATGTCAGACGGGCAAATTTCGCATCCCAGGTGTTCTGTCGTGTAGAGCTCGTGGCTGCGCCCGGTTGACTCTGAGGTGGGGCTTCCTCGCTGCGCAAGGCGGGAAGCCACGCAGAAGGTTAGCAGACGGTCTGTGCCGGCCTTGAAAGGTGTGGAGAACCGCCTTCCCATACGAATTTGGGGTCTCCTTTTAAGACCGGGTTCCCACACAGAGCTCGGAGTTCTTGCAGTGCCACAAAGAGCTTCCCCCCGGGCTGAGGGCGGAATTGACTGAGCTTACAACACCCACGCGACCCTCAGAACAAAACCAATCTGCAAGCACATGGGCATGTCTTTCCCTTTTTGGGGTCCTCCCCCGCAAAATGGTCGTTTTCCTTTTGATTTTTGTCGGAAGCTTGTGTGAGTCAGTTGGATGGGATGCAGGACCCCATGCCCGTGCCCTTCACTGAAGCGAGCCTCTCACAGCTCCTCCAGGCACGTGGACAAGAGGAAGCCACAAGGAAGTCTTTCCCACAGTTTTATGAGGTGTCAAACACCCTGCGTAAATCCCAGGGTGAGGCAATCGTAGGTCCACCCGCAGAAATGGCCCCGCCAGCTTTTGGGTTTGCTTCATTTGGGGAAGCGGGAGATTTCCGGGATCCCTCGAGGCCTGGTGGCAAGAATTGCCGTCCTGGGAGCGCCGGGCGATGCTCTCAGCATCTCTCACCAGCCCAAGGGCCCAAGGGCATGTGTATGGGCCCCAGGCCAGAGCTGTTTGAACCGCGCAGGCGCGCGGTTTCAAAAGAACTTGTCAGTTGCCGCTGGATTTGTTGGTCAGGATTTGCAGCGCGGCAAGACGCTGATTATGTCTCAACTTATTTGCACTCTCCAATGCACGGAGTGTTTGTACAGATCGGTCGGCCTTTGTTCGCGAGCCTGCGGTATGGGGCTAGGCGGCCGTGGCACGTCGTTTTTCCAGCTTCGCGGCTGGCCAGAGGGACTTTGCCAAGCAGATCGTAAGATTTCGCAATGGCCAGAAGCGGTGATTACGCCAAGATCGCCGGATTTCGCTCAGGTTCCGGTGACTCTTGCATTCCAGTTAGACACCGCAGGCGCTGACTGGCTAGCGTCAGTTGAAACAGGACGTGTCTTTAAGCTTGCCAGCAGCGAACCGGTGCCCGGTGAGACTCCACTGCCAAACGGCAGAGACGAATTCAGATTTTGTTCCGTCTCACGGTTCACAGGTGAAGCCCTGTGTATGCGGCCTCACTGGCGCGAACGAACCCGGATCAGCAACCATCTCAACTAAAATAAAAATCGGGTAGTTTGTCG
The DNA here is from genome assembly GCA_963377175.1 of Effrenium voratum. Taxonomy (NCBI): domain Eukaryota; class Dinophyceae; order Suessiales; family Symbiodiniaceae; genus Effrenium; species Effrenium voratum. The sequence continues at coordinate 165,920 of CAUJNA010003553.1, forward strand.
TTGGGGACTCCCCTCATTTTTAACAGGTGTCGGAGCCCTGACGACCCTCAGGTGATGGCTGCGTCGAAACAAAAGTTGCAGCCGTCAGGAGCAACTGGACCCCATGCAGACGGTCTGCACAAACAGAGGGGAATTTGTTCCACCCCCCAACCTGTTTGTCATGCCTGAGAAGGGGTGGCTTAAAGGGAAACCAAATCACGTGTGTGTGTGTGTGTGCTGTTTTTTGGAAGGGGTTACCTATGTTCAGACAGACACACACTCCGCCTTCTTGTTTATCCTGTTGAATACCTCTGGCCGCACTTGCTCGAGCTGTGAGCCCTTCCCTCGGCCACATGGTGCCCGCCTGAGGGAAAGCGTTTGGGCGGTTGGATGCGGGGTTTTGGGTTCCCCACCTGGGAACTCCACATTCTAGGCCGCCCTAGAAACGCCCAAGCTTTGGTAAGGGCTTGAACAAGCCCAAACAAGTCTTGATGCAAGGCCTCAATGGGGATCCAAGGGAGTTTCTGTTGGCACACCTTCAAAGATGAACAAGTGGGGGTTGATCAAAAGGTCCTTGCAAGGAGTTATGTATTCGGTGACCATTCGTCTTGGCTTAAATCCCGCCGCGAAAGATCGGCGATGGAGTTCGCGAAAGAAACTTATTTGTTCGCGAAAGATTCCGCGTTGAATTCTTGGAGGCATGCCTGTGCACTTACACATGTGCAGACCCCGCTCCCTTGTAGAGAGGGAGATACGCAGCACCTACACTTGCATTATTGATTCCCTGCCTGTGTTGGGATTGGTGCAAATCAATAACGTTGGCTGGGCAATTTTGGAGAAAGTTTCGCGAAAGACCGGCGAAAGGCCAGGGAGCTTGTTGCAAGGTTCCGCACATCGCCGGCAACCGCAAGTGGCAAGGGCGAATGACGGTGACTGCCTGCACTTGACACTACGTACTGCACGCAAGTGAACTGCGGCTACCGTGTTTGCAAGCACAACTGCAGCAGCCGCAATGGCTCCAGAGCGCACGCTGCAAACAAAAGGGCGTGGCGATGGAGTCGCGATAGATTCGCGAAAGAAACTTTTTTTCTCGCGAAGATGGCGTTTTCCGGAAACAGGAATATTGATCAACTGCCAAGTCTTTCCGACCAAGCCCCCCCCCATTTCGAGAAATACCTCGTAGTCCATAGGGCTTCCGCAAACAGCGGACTGAGGCCTGGCGGTTTGATGATTTGTCGGTTCCTGTGTACACATCCAAAGTGCGCGTCACTCTTTTGATAGTGTTTACAAGGGAATCATCAAGAGTTGGGAGGGTGCAGATCTCCTATTTTGTGTGTGTCTGAATTGATAAACACGTGTGTGAGTTTTCATTTTTGTCCTTTGTTTAACCAACCCAAGCACCAAGGGTACCCACAAGCGGCAGATGCCGAGCTTGATGCCAGGTCAGAGGGCAAGGTGGCTGCGGCCCCGGCGGATGAGATCGCCCTCCCCGCACGGCTGGGGGGCCCTTTAGAGCCGCGGAGAGGCGGAGTGAAGGAGGTTGGGTTTCCACTCAGAGATGGCTACCTGCGGTCCCCTAGTGGTTTATGTTTTGACCCACTCCCAGATGGACACCCCCCCCCAAGAAAAAAAAGAGGAACCAGTCCATTTGAGCGGCATCCCAAACCTCCGTGTACATGTTAACGGTAAGAGTCGTGTCATGTTGACCTGTGCGTAATCAAAAGCTGCACGCGTGTAGGCGTAAGTTGGTGGCGCGAGCAACCTCCACATCTGTCGCGTAAGGAACAACTCCACACGCGGCAGGTAGCGTAAGCTAGTGACGTATGCAAAATGACAACACATAGCAAAGCATGACACGTTCAGGACGTGGCTCGTGATTCCACGATAGTCTGAGGGGAGCAAAACCTGTGTCACACAAGGGCTTGGGGCTGGATGGGTTGGGTGGTCAGAAGACTTTGCGGAAGTCGCGAAATTTTCGGCGCCAAGGCATCGTCACGGGCACCGGGTTGCAGCTGGCGCCGCAAGGGGTTTGGAGCGCGGCTCAGATGGGAAGCCAAAGTGGGGGACGTGCCGCTTTTGCTAGGAAGAAGATCCTCCGTCAAACCGCGCTGCGCGAGGAAGGCGACTTCAGGACGCCAACGGCTCATGTGTATTTTGGAGCTATTTGCGAGTTCTGGGCCGACAACACTGCCTGGCTTGTCTACTGAAACATTTGAACGAGTGATTCTGGCCAGTCAGTTGTGCGCTCACGCATTTTGCTTTTACGCTCACCACAGATACGTGCACTCGCGCCGCCTGGCTCTCGTTGTCTCTCTCGAACTGTGCTTCTTTCTCGCCTGGGCCAAAAGGCGTTGGGGAAGCTGCCAGGACATTCTGTGTCAGAGCTCCTGGGTTGCCGGAGGTTCCACTAGGCTGGGTGCAGGGCAAAGCTGCTCTCTTGAGCCCCAAGTGTGCAGGCAAAGCTCCTGACTCGCCTGCACACTCAGAAGGGGAGATTTCCTGTTGCCACCAGCGCTTTTGCTGAAGGCGGGAACATGAAGTTGCCCGGCCCTTGAAGTGAGGGCTGCTTTTGGCTCCGTTTCGAGCGGCAAAGATGAGACGCTTTAAGGTCGACCCCAAGCGGGAGGTCCGGGCGCCGGAAACCAGGCCGGGGCGGGCTGGTGCAATTCTCCATGGGAGCAAAGCTGATCAAGTGTGTCTATTGTCAGGGAACCCCTTCGGAAATGGTGGGGTTTCCTTCTGTAAATCAACCCCCGAAGAAGGGTACCCTCAAAGAACAATCTTGGAATTTTGGAATTCCAAGAGCCACACCCTCAAAAAGAACCTTTCATCAAAAACAAGACGCACTTCTGGCTCTTGCAACTTTGGGAACCTGGAATCCCTGAGGCGGCGGCCCATCCGCGAGGGTGCTCAGCGGCTTCCGCGAGGCAGGGGATGGGGTGCCGCAAGGGGCTCTCCGTTTCTGGGTGAGAAACCTCCAGAAAGGGTGGCTCCTGGTTTCCCGCTGGTGTCCCTTTCCAATCCAGGGAAGAAGCCTTCTAACAATCCAAAGGACTTGCAAGTCCAAAAGGGTACCCTCACAATAAGACACTTGGAGCGTGTCCTTCGCACCACCCTCTCCCACACAAACAGGCCGGCATCCTCAAGAAAAGGTGCACCCATATGCTGCCAGAAAAAGAACCTAGATATTTCCTTGGCAAATGGGGCATGTCTCAAATGCAAGCTTGGTGTTGGTTTCCTTATATGCAACTGGGGGTCTGACCCGAATCCTTCCCCCTTGTATTTGCCAATCGAAACCTGTGCAAATGAAGTCAGAGAAGCGGACAGCTTCCATTTCGATGCTTTCTGGGTTTTGGGATCTGCGGCAGGAGCCCGGCCCGCCAGCCAAGATGTCTCCCCGAGAAAAGGGGAGGCGCGAGCACGCGAGATGGGACTGTCCGTCTCTGGTGGGGGTGTGGCCGAAAGAATCCCATTTTTCCAGGGGTTCATTCCGCCTCCAATGGAGACTGACGGGAAACCCACTGAAAGAGATTTCCCTGCGTTTGCCTTTTGCTTCTGGCTGTGGTTGGGGTCTTTCCGTTTCGCTTCCTCAGATGGGACTCTTGGTTGCCGGGACTTGTTGCCTGATTGGCTTCAGGCCGAGGTGAAGATTGTGAAGATTGCCCCCGTGTGGTTTGGCGGTCTGCGCCCAAAGTCTGTGGGGACCCGAAGTCGCGAAGCAAGCTGCGCTGAGGCTTGGCAACGTCCAGTGCGCCCGGAAACTCCCCACGTGCGGTGAACTGATGCTGCTCAGGTGGAAAGAAATCGGAGCTGGCCTTGCTGGGCTCCGCCGGTCTGCCCAGAGCAAATCCGAGCTTTTCGACCACAAGCCAAAGTTGCACCGATCCAGATGATCCAGCATCATGTATTTTGGAGGGTGCGCTGTCTTGGGACGTGTTTCCGTGCTAGTACCGGCGGTCGTCGTCGTCGTCGTCGTTGGCTTAGGTGTGTGCGTAGTCGTAGCAGCAGCCGGAGTTGCAGCAGCAGCAGTAGTAGGAGCAGTAGCAGCAGCATTAGCAAGATAATGCTCTTGGCGAGGTTCGTGTGCACCCTTTTTTTGAGATCCCCTTAGAATTAATTTAAGGGCTGCCGCCCAGTGCCGCCGACCCCTGGATTTAGTTGTGGTTTTCGAGCAAAAGAAAACAGTGCCCTTGGTTTTGGTTTCTTTGGTTTCTTTTGGGTGAAATGTTAAATTTTCGCCCTGGTCAAATTTTGATCTTGTTTTTGGTTTCACTGTAAACTTGAACCCCAGTAGCCGAGCCACAACCCTGCGTACTTGAGTCATGATCTGGATGATGCTGGACGATGACGTCGATTACAAATCGGCTGATAATCATCATGACGCACCCTCAGCATCACCAGCAGTCATCATGATAATCATGTCCACGCATCTTTTGCATCTCAAGTCGCATGATAATCATTATGACGCATCCTCAGCACCACCAGCACTCATCATGATAATCATGACGACGCATTCTCTGCATCACCAATGCTATCTATCGTCCCTTCTGAAATGTATACAAGAAGTAAGAAGTAATACGAAACCATAATGACCCTCATGCTGATCATGATGAAGATGATGACTAGGATGATACCTATCATCATAGTACCAAGGGTGCCTAAAGCCACATTTGAAATGTATAGAAGAAAGAGATGAGGTGATGACAAACAATGATGAAGGTGATGACTATGATGACAATCATCATGAAGATGATAAGGATGATGACTCTTATGATAGCTATCATCGTAGCATCCTCTGCGTTACCAAAGCTGCGGATGACTGTCATGATAACTATCATCGTAGCATCCTCTGCATTACCAAGGGTGCCTAACGCCACATTTGAAATGTATATAGAAGAAAGATAGAAGAAAGAGATGATGATGATGATGACAATCATGATGACGATGATGAAGGTGATGACTATGATGACAATCACCACGAAGATGATAAGGATGATGACTCTTATGATAACCATCATCGTAGCATCCTCTCCATTACCAAAGCTGCGGATGACTGTCATGATAACTACCATCGTCCTAACGCCACGTTAGAAACGTATAGAAGAAAGAGATGATGATGACAATCATGATGACGATGATGAAGGTAGTGACTATGATGACAATCATCATGAAGATGATAAGGATGATGACTCTTATGATACCCATCAATGTAGCATCCTCTGCATTAGCAAAGCTGCGGATGACTGTCATGATAACTATCATCGTAGCATCCTCTGCATTACCAAAGGTTCGTAACGCCACATTTGAAATATGAAGTTACGTGACAGAGCTTCAGCGCTGAAAGCTGTGCCCAGCAGGTAGTTGAGCACTCTCGGCCTCCTCAGCTCAGGGGCAGTTGGTGTAGTGGCATCACACCCGCTCAGCATGCAAGAGGGGCCGGGTTCAATCCCTGGCCTGTCCATGCCCATGTGCGCCTGCGTCTGTCCCAGTTTGCCTATCCCTGGTCTTTCTCCCTTTGGGTTTGCTGTGCGTCTTGCCAAGGGCGGCTGCTGCGCCGCGGCCGGGTGCCGAACGTCACTTTTGAATCCTAGATAGAAAGTAGAAAGCTATCGGTTCAGCAAGAACAGCTTCGCGTCCAGCGCGCTTGGAGGCCGCACTCGCTTCGCCGCAGCGAGCACGAACCAAAGGAGTGCGCCGGCAGCCTGCTCCGCCGCGGCCGGGTGCCTAACGTCGGTTTGAGTCCAATATGCAGTAAGGCTATCGGTCCAGAGGGAGCGGCCAGCCACAAAAGCTTCGCTTCCCGCGCTTTTCCAGGCCGCATTCGTTTGTCCACAGCGAGCACCAACCAAAGGCGTGCGCCGGCAGCAGAAAGGAAAAGGAAAGAAACCAAAGGAGTGCGCCGGCAGCAGAAAGGAAGAAAAGAGGCCGAACGGGCGGGCCCGCACTCGTTTGCCCACAGCGAGCACCAACCAAAGGAGTGCGCCGGCAGCAGAAAGGAAGAAAAGAGGCCGAACGGGCGGGCCCGCACTCGTTTGCCCACAGCGAGCACCAACCAAAGAGTGCGCCGGCAGCAGATAGGAAGAAAACAGGCCGAACGGGCTGGCCGTGACAGAGCTTCAGCGCTGAAAGCGCTGCCCAGCAGGTAGTTGAGCACTCTCGGCCTCCTCAGCTCAGGGGCAGTTGGTGTAGTGGCATCACACCCGCTCAGCATGCAAGAGGGGCCGGGTTCAATCCCCGGCCTGTCCATGCCCATGTGCGCCTGCGTCTGTCCCAGTTTGCCTATCCCTGGTCTTTCTCCCTTTGGGTTTGCTGTGCGTCTTGCCAAGGGCGGCTGCTGCGCCGCGGCCGGGTGCCGAACGTCACTTTTGAATCCTATATAGAAAGTAGAAAGCTATCGGTCAGCAAGAACAGCTTCGCGTCCAGCGCGCTTGGAGGCCGCACTCGCTTTCGCCGCAGCGAGCACGAACCAAAGGAGTGCGCCGGCAGCCTGCTCCGCCGCGGCCGGGTGCCTAACGTCGCGTTTGAGTCCAATATGCAGAAAGGCTATCGGTCCAGAGGGAGCGGCCAGCCACAAAAGCTTCGCTTCCCGCGCTTTTCCAGGCCGCGCTCGTTTGTCCACAGCGAGCACCAACCAAAGGAGTGCGCCGGCGGCAGAAAGGAAAAGGAAAGAAACCAAAGGAGTGCGCCGGCAGCAGAAAGGAAGAAAAGAGGCCGAACGGGCGGGCCCGCACGCGTTTGCCCACAGCAAGCACCAACCAAAGGAGTGCGCCGGCAGCAGAAAGGAAGAAAAAAGGCCGGACGGGCGGGCCGGACAGAGCTTCAGCGCTGAAAACTGTGCCCTGCAGGTGCTTGAGCGCTTTTCCAGGCCGCGCTCGTTTGCCCACAGCGAGCACCAACCAAAGGAGTGCGCCGGCAGCAGATAGGAAGAAAACAGGCCGAACGGGCTGGCCGTGACAGAGCTTCAGCGCTGAAAGCGCTGCCCAGCAGGTAGTTGAGCACTCTCGGCCTCCTCAGCTCAGGGGCAGTTGGTGTAGTGGCATCACACCCGCTCAGCATGCGAGAGGGGCCGGGTTCAATCCCTGGCCTGTCCATGCCCATGTGCGCCTGCGTCTGTCCCAGTTTGCCTATCCCTGGTCTTTCTCCCTTTTGCTGTGCGTCTTGCCAAGGGCGGCTGCTCCGCCGCGGCCGGGTGCCGAACGTCACTATTGAATCCTTTCTAGAAAGTAGAAAGCTATCGGTCAGCAAGAACAGCTTCGCGTCCAGCGCGCTTGGAGGCCGCACTCGCTTCGCCGCAGCGAGCACGAACCAAAGGAGTGCGCCGGCAGCCTGCTCCGCCGCGGCCGGGTGCCTAACGTCGCGTTTGAGTCCAATATGCAGAAAGGCTATCGGTCCAGAGGGAGCGGCCAGCCACAAAAGCTTCGCTTCCCGCGCTTTTCCAGGCCGCACTCGTTTGTCCACAGCGAGCACCAACCAAAGGAGTGCGCCGGCAGCAGAAAGGAAAAGGAAAGAAAAGAAACGAAGAAGAACAAGAAAAAAGGGAAAGAAAGAAGGCTGGTAAGGTACAGGGCTGAACGGGCGAGGGCGAAAGGGAAGGGAGAAGGCTGCCACAGTCACGCTCCAACGCTAAACGAACACTCCCCCAGCGCCTTCCCCTTGCAGGCAGGGGGGTCGGCGGATATTCCATTGGGAAAAGCATGCGTACATTGGGACACAGGACCAAAAACAGCTCGAATCGTAACTTGCCACACTGGAATTGAATAAAGTCATTTGCCTCATTTGTTTGATTCCGTAAGAAAACATTTGGAAATGCTTGACTCGCATGACAGGCGAGTTTCCGATTTCAGATGCACTGTACATAGCGACGGATTTTGAAGCCAAACTTGTTCAGCTAGCCTCCTACCAAGTCCGGCTGGACGAGGCGTCTGGAAAAACGATAGTCAGGGTATAGACCTTTAAAGGTGAAGGATGAACGAGTCGTAAGCCCAAATCACCCCAGCATCCCCAAATCAACCCTAAACCCGCTCCAAACCTAGCCTTCACCCCAACCCTGACCTACCCTGAATCCACCCAATACTAACTCCATGCTTGCCCTTAAAACCACCCCAAGCTCATCCACCCCGAAGCCTGCACAACACAGCACGCCACACCAGGACTGTTCAAGCATCAAAGACACGGAACCATCAAGCCAGGGCAACAAACAAGACAAAGTCACGCCAAACGAGCAAAATAACTCGTCAGCTACATAATGCGTGCTATGGTGAAATCACTCTTTGACTTGGGGCTGATAGAAATTATCATCAATTCATAGAGGCTGTAGACCATTGTGAGGGTTCCTTCCTGTGGAACTATGACGACATATTATTGCCATAATTTAAAGGTAGTATCTCGGCTCGGGGAGGGTGTGGGCTGATCGCTTGGCTCAGGTTTTTGCTGGTCGCCCGTTCCTTGGCTGCAAAGCGGTTCCTTTGTCCATTTTTTCCTCATTCCGTGGATGGCGTTCCCAAGCAAAGAACCAGATGGTTGGAGCACCCCCCGTGCACAGCCCCCCTTTGTGGTTGGTCGGAGATCACGCAGGCCGACGGTTCTCTTCGACTACGACCCGCGCTGCAACGCAGCGCCCCGGGACTGCAGGCCGGGCTTCTTCCGGCTTGCCGTGGAATGGGGGGTCTCCGTTTTCGAGCAATCCCGAAACGGCTACCCTCAAAACACACCCATGACTCTGAACTGAAAGATGTTCCTTGGCTTGATTGGTCACCGTTGGATTGCGACCATTTGCCTTGAGGCGTGTCAGCGACGAGGACCTAGAGGCGATGGGTATCACCTCGTTGGCCCAGAACCTTGGCAAGCGATATGACCTCGAAGGAATCACCGGAAAGGGGACCTTGCCTCCTACCGGTAGACCCTACATTTCGAGGAAATGAGGGTTGCGTAAACCCAACATGAGATTGTTGCTCGTTTGGCCTTGGCCTACAAAAAGATCTTTGGATCTCTTTTGGTGGCTGGCATTAGCCTTTGCATGATTTCAGGATGTACTTCTGCCTGCAGACCACAAAGGATGTCCATGAGTGCGCCGATTTCAGCAGGTTCTGACCATGAGTGGAGGACAGCTGTTTGGCAATGGGCACAAGGTACAACGCTGTCGTCAATACCTTTGCGTCCCGAGCTGGGATGAGAAGGGGCAGTCCCATGACAACCTGGCACCCATAACGCATTTGGCATTTGCGTCTCTTCGAGGACTGCAGGCCTGAGCCGAGTTGCTGTGGGCTCGGGCTCATCCAAGTTTTCCATCTACTGGGGTGCCATCCTCGGATCGAGCACCGAACCGAACCGAGCGGGAGCCAGCTGCCAGCTGGCTGCCAGCTGGCCAGGTCCGCACCCCTCCGTTGAAATGCCCGGCCCTTGGAATCCTCGGATCTCCGCTTTTCAGCGACAGTCGCGAGGCTGCGAAGCTTCAACCCCTTCCAAAAGGCGAACCACTTTCCGGGCTCCTGGCAACTGGGCCGGAAGGACGGAAGCCAACCACGGCTGTGATTTGCCTTGCGTCTCATGCCGCAGGATCTTCTCGCCAAGAACGTTTACAGGACGCCATGCCTGCTTCGAGGGTGCTTGACAGTGAATGGCTTGCTTGAATTTGCTTGATCTATCTTGTGAAGAACTGACTGCGGCGAAGTAGACCGGGGGACGCTTTCAGGATGAAGCGGCAGTTTCCCAAAGAATGCAGCATCATGCAGCAGCCTTGGCATTGCAGCCTTGGGATCTTTCGACCTCAAGTGCTTCTGCACCCGTGTCCCAAAATAGAAGGTGCCCTTTTGCAAGGTGTTTTGACAATTTACGAGGTGAGCAAAATCCCTCGCGCTTGGCACTCACGTAGTTGAGAGGCCTCCTGGGTTTAGCCTGCCGGAGGATGGCGCTGCCTGGGCCCAGGCGCGACTCAATGCGTAATTTGAACGGAGTTCCTCAAAAGGAGTTGGGATCTGAAACCTTAATTATCCTCATGTCAATGACCAAAAACGAGTTTCAACAGCAGGTGACGGAACCCGATTTGTCTGACTTCCAATAGGGTGTAACTCAGCAAAAGTGGCTTTCATGATGGATCCAGAGCGTTGCCTTGAAACTGTTTGGTTTGCGTTGTCCTTTGGTTCGGCGCTCGGACCCCTGCGTTTTTTCCTTGTCGATTGGGTTCGGAAACGTCTCCATTCGCCCACAAAAAGGGGTCGGGCCGGAGAGGCTCGTGAGAAGAACCCAGCTGCGCTGTGGATCTGGAAGCCCATCAACCTCAGCGCCTCGACCAATGTGTTTCATGGTTTGGGGCCTCTAGTCGAATGTCATAATTTCTGGCCCAAAGGGAAAGAAGGACCGGACCTCGAATTTCTGCTAAAGCTCAGGTTGCGGCAAGGGCATCCGACGGCTTCTCAGGCGCTCGGCGCCCAAAACGCCGAAGCCGAGTCCTAGGCCTCTTTGACTCCTCCATTGCTCCTGCGACGGAGAAGAAGCTTTTGCAAAGGCAGCTTATTCGTTTGGCTTGGGATGGAACGCCTAACAAAAAGCAGGTCTGGGGTGGTGCAGCGCTACGTTGACCGGCCGTGCCAAGCTGAGTCTGAGTGAGTGAGGCTCTTTTTCTCCAATCAACAGGCTGCTGGTCAATGGCTTCAAGTTCGATCTGCGCCTCTACGTTGTGGCTTGCTCCCTATGGGACGATTTGATGCTTTGGCGCAATGGGGCGCTCAGGTCACCTCCTTTGATCCCTTGAAGGCAGGAAGTTGTCCGATTCCTCCAGTGCTTACCCAAATGTCCAGTGAGGTCTACATCAATAAAGAAGGCTTGGTACGCCTGGCCACGCAGAAGTACAACTGCTCGCCAGATAGCCCCGGGCTCACTGGGCCATGCAAGCGGCAGCCAATCCATTGAACGTCGGCCTTCGGACACAGGTTTGCAGGAACGCACCATGCATTTGACCAACTACTCGGTCAACAAGCATGCTGCAAGCTGGGCACTTGAGGCACTTGAGACAGGACTTTGGTTGGCTGCTCTTCACAGGCTACAAGCAGAACCTGGACGAGGATAGAAGAGAAGACACCGAGGTAGGTGGTTTGAGCCGGGAGCCTTGAACGTTAGCGTTGTCAGGCTGTGCAGGCCGATAGCGGAGCAGACACACAGGAGCGGGAAGATTTCAGGAAAGAGAGAGAGAGAGAGAGAGAGCGAGCGACGGAGAGGGAGGAAGTTACTATTCAGCTTGAGGAGGACCAATCTGGGTCGTCCAAGTGGTCCTTGAGGCCTGGCTATCCGACCCGCCATTCGAATGGCATGTCCACTCCAAGGCAGCTGCAAGAGTACCTGGCAACGCAAGGCCAGGACAAGTTAGACGACTTGGATTGTTCACCTTGGAGTGGATCCCCCTTGAGGGAAATATGCCAAATTGGAAGGATATGTGATCGGCTCGGTATGCCAAATAATAGTCGTGCTAAAAGACTACATAAAGGTTCCCCCTCAACAAACAAACACGAACAAGCTCTTTTCCATCCTGGCCCGTCTCAAATAACATTGGGCAGTTGCCAGTTTTGCGCAAGGTGCCCCGACGTCTTCTGCACAAAGTGTAGAGAACCTTTCGCCATGTTTTTTGTTGGCTGCCATGCTGCCAAAACCAGTCCGCAGCTTTGTTGCCAATATGCCCAGAGACAATGGGAACAAGGTTGAGGAAGTGCGCGCTGCGCGTACAGGTTTGGTGCAGACATAGGCGAGCAAGCCCGAAACGAGTGCCAGCACTGCGACACTATGAGACCAGTTCAATCATAATATGTCGCCGTGATATCAATCTTGGACAAAGTTCACATGTTTGAGACTCGAAAGTTTTGGCAGCGTGGCAGCGAGAGCAAGAAAAGACAATGAGGGATGCTGAAACGAATCAGCAGGCATTTAGACGCAAGGCGCGCATCTAGCTTGCGCAAAGTCAACGGCATCAAAACACAGGGTCGTCAACTCCGAGCACAAAGAAAACATGAACACATGAACTTGATTCAGCTCAAGGCGCTGATGCAAGTGGCCGTTCAGGCCACTCCACCAGACTTCTATGGCTCAGTATAGCTCAGTTTGCTTCTTCCTTACAGTGTTACAGGAGAGAACAGCGGCTCGCCCAGTTTGGCAGATCTCTGACCGCCGTCCGACCTTTCCCAGACGTGGACTACGACCTCGTCATGACGAGAATCGAGGACTTGATCATCAAGACCCTCATCGCGGTTGAGTGGGGCTCCCAATGGCCAGGCATGTTAAGCGCGAGTCGTTTCTGACGCCGCAGGCCGCACATCGTCAACACGTGGCACCAGGCGGAAGTGCGGAAGCGAGTGGGATGCCGGGTTCGAAGTTGAGCCATGGGTTGGCTGAGCCAGGGAGCCAACTTCTCCACCGTCAGCCAGTCACCCATTCAGCAGGCCGGGGGTCGCAATCTCTTGGGCTGGAGAGCATGATTGTTCCAAACCCTCAAACCATGCAAATAGCACAACGCCATTTTGAGACTGCATTCTTTGGCTTGAGCTCATGCTCACGACTGTGCCTTGATTTCAAGTCAGGTTGGCCCAAACCAGACTTGCTTCGAGATCTACGGCGAGCAGCTTACGAGATGTCAAGAAGCCGTTTGTCTTGGGGCGTCCCAGGCTTTGATGTCATGGTGGATGATGAGCTTCAGCTGCGGTCCCAGTCACACAGGAGATTTTGACATGTAGCCGGAAGCGGAAAGCCTGTTGGTTAAAAAATGGTCAAAGAAAACGTTGCCATTTCTGCCCATCTGGAAAGGGATGTAACCGAACACGGAGCAACGTGTCGCACAGGCCTTGGCTGCTAGAAGTGAACATTTTTCCGTCCAAAGCTCGGGGTAGCTTGGAAGAAGCGAAGTTATTGGCCACCTGGCTCAGGTCATTTTCATCTTCGTCGCCGTACGACAAGCGGGTGAAAACGCAGCTTATCGCGGACGTGTGACTCCCTCGGTGGCGCACAACTTTCCTCCTCAAAAGCCTGGGCATTGAGGTTCACATTGGTTGGGCTCGTGCCGCACGACCACGACGCCGTGGAGAAAACCTGCAAGGTCCACTCTGAGAGGGGGCTGCCTTTTCATGCACGAGCTCGCCAGGAGGAGCAAGCCAAGCGTTTGCAAGGCGCGCTTTGGTTCAGCTTTTGGAGCTTCGGCTTCGCAGAATTTTGCAGCCTGAGGCCTCCCAAGGAGTCTTTCAACGACAAGGTCTCACACGGCCGGGAAGCTGAGAGAACGGGACAGATGCCACGAGTCACGCTGCAGGTCTCAACGATTAAATCGGCTCCCTTGAAAAGCTTGGGAGAGGCTGGAGCATGCTGGAGCTGTTGACAAGGATCTCGGCCTTTCTAGCGCCAGGCCGAGTGGCGCCTGATCTTGGAAGCTCACGAGGAGAACATGAGACGTGGAAATCTGACACGAATTTACCCGCGGGAGGCAGGAGACATTGATGAAAATGGGGATGATCATGGACACAAACCAATCAAGCCAATGAACCATGACCATGGCTCAAAACTGTTGACGACGGCATCCGTGTGGGAATTGCAAACAGCTTCACTTCGTCGCCAGGGCACCAGTGCCTACACGCCGCTCTTTGCAGCCCCGAGGCGCATTGAGTTGACGGAAGCCTTATGATTCGTTCGCGGAAATCCGCGCGAGGTATTCTAATCTGGTACTGGAGCGCTGGATCGAGCTGGGCGGGGAGCACTGGCCTCAGCCAGCTCGCCATGGAGTGAAGGGGGAGGACCAGAAAGCAAGTCTAACCAACGCACAACACAGGGCGGCGCAAAGCCACAAAGCGGCGTGCGACATGGACAGTCAGCCGTCAGGATCTCTCCTCTCTCTCTCTCTGCTTTGGGCATTAATTCCGAAAGCATATGCAACACCAGCACCTATGGACCCTGCGTCGTGTAAGATGCAGGGTGCGCCCGAATCCGTTTTGGGACCCCAGGTGTTCTTCTTTGCGCTTTCTAGCACACTCCCGGGGTTTGCCGTTTGCTTTTGCCTCAGGCAGGTCTTCTCGCTTCCTGGCCTGCACCTCAAAGCACTAAAGGCTTCTTGAAGCGGACGTGCACCTAGGCATTCCCACTGTGAGCTTGGCGTAGAATTAGCGCCAAAAGGTTCGGAAAGAATGGCGGTGCCGAGTTTCAGCATATGTGTCCGGTGTCATGTTCCAGCATGTGCAGCCAAATCTCAGTTGGCACGATCGCTTTGCCTGACCCAAGTCTCATGCGTTTTCCGCTCATGAGCTCAGCCGTTTCGCTGAAGTTGTGGCCTCAGCATTGGTGGTGGATTTGTTTTCAACGTGAGCCATTGTGAGGCCATGACAGCAGCCGAAGCCAAGTTCTACAGAGATGGCGCCTTTGCAAGTATCAAATTGGAGTGCTCAACGGACATAGTGGGGCCACAAAGGAACACCAAACTTTCACACTTGTACTGTCCGATATTTAAGGGTCACCGCCCTGTGCCACCAACCCCTGTGTTAGGCCTATTGGGAGCTGAGTGAGCAGGGGCTGAAGGTACTGTGAACAAGATAATGAGAAGGATCATGACGAGCACCACCAGCACCATCATCATCATCATCATCATCATCATCATCATCATGACCATTATCATCATGATCATCATAATCATCATGATCATCATAATCATCATGATCATCATAATAATGTCATAACTGCTGACCGCATGAAGCTTGAGGGGGACCAGGACGTGGCATAGCAAGGGATGTGGGTTGTAAGGAGTGGCCTTGTATACTCCTTGAATACTGATGCTGGGCTCTGGGATATCTTTTGTGAGCCTTGGTACAACCCGCGTCCAAGTGAAGTAGAAACATGGGCCGGCAGAAGCCGAGCGCGGAAAAACTGTGTGTTTCCAAAGAGCTTCAAAAAGTTTGGCTCTCCCAAAAAACGAAGCAAAAAAGGACAACATGCCACAATGCAATGATACTGCTGCTTCTGCACAAAGACCGCTGCGCAACAACACCTTGAGAAGGCGGCTTCCAATTTGGGACCATTGCACAACAACCTGCGTGCCCTGACTCACGCGCACATGCCAAAACCTACAGGATTTTCCATGAAAGTCAAGCTTCCATTTCGGGACCACGACTGCAAGCCACAAAAACGTTGCTCGTCGAGGATCAGAAGCAACGCTGCTGACAATGCCAAAAACACAACCATCAGGATGCAGATGACTACGCATCCCAGCATGCCAAACGGTGCCTAACGGCACACTTGAAACGTACACAAGAAAAGAGAGCGATGTATGATCACGATGATGATAATGATGATAGCCATCTCTACGCATCCCCAGCATCACCAGCAAAACGTATTGATAGTGATGATGCTGATCACAATGCATGAGGACGACTACACCGATGATGAGAATCATGACTACGCATCCCCAACATGCCAAACGCTGCCTAACAGCACACAAAAGAGAGCCACGTGATGATCACGATGATTTTGCCAGTATCACCAGCGAAGCGTATTGACGGCGATGGTGCTTCTGATCGCCATCATGATGAAGAAGACTGCAGTGATATTGATAATTACGATTACGCATCCCCAGCATGCCAAACGCTGCCTATCGGCGCACTTGAAACGTACGTAAGAACGGAAGGACCTGACGGTCACGATGATAGTGATGATGACCTCGCTACGCATCCCCAGCCCCCAGCGCCGCCAGCAGTGATGATGAAAATCATTGAGTATGATGATGATTCGACCATGGTGATGCTGATGATGATTACTATTATTGTAGTGTCCCCTGCATCCCCAGCCGCACCGTATTTCACAGCGATGCCTGATGATGATTACTATTATTGTAGTGTCCCCTGCATCCCCAGCCGCACCG
>CAUJNA010003553.1:181872-406872 GCA_963377175.1 Effrenium voratum
ATTATTGTAGTGTCCCCTGCATCCCCAGCCGCACCGTATTTCACAGCGATGCCTGATGATGATTACTATTAATGTAGTGTCCCCTGCATCCCCAGCCGCACCGTATTTCACAGCGATGCCTGATGATGATTACTATTATTGTAGTGTCCCCTGCATCCCCAGCCGCACCGTATTTCACAGCGATGCCTGATGATGATTACTATTATTGTAGTGTCCCCTGCATCCCCAGCCGCACCTTATTTCACAGCGACGCCTGATGATGATTACTATTATTGTAGTGTCCCCTGCATCCCCAGCCGCACCTTATTTCACAGCGATGCCTGATGATGATTACTATTATTGTAGTGTCCCCTGCATCCCCCAGACCGGCACCGTATTTCACAGCGATGCCTGATGATGATTACTATTATTGTAGTGTCCCCTGCATCCCCAGCCGCACCTTATTTCACAGCGACGCCTGATGATGATTACTATTATTGTAGTGTCCCCTGCATCCCCAGCCGCACCTTATTTCACAGCGATGCCTGATGATGATTACCCTTTGCTTTGGTGGCACGCCGCGGCGTGTCACGTCACACAAGCAGGTCTGTTCATGGCTACTTTTTGTGGCTTGCTGTAGCGTTCCCGAAGTGGAAGCTTGACTTTGATGGACAATTCATGTATAGGTTATGTAAGAAAGCTAGGACGACGCCAATGATTATGACCATCCTCCCCGTGCGAATCGCCCTTGCAGACAAATTCAGGGGACCCACTTGAACACAAAATTAGGGCATTGACTCATTTGACTTTGACAACTGTCTCGTGTTTTTGCAGGTTACACTCACCGCACTGTCCTGTACGATGGCCTGCAGGATGCCAAGGCGGCTTGGGTCGACGGGTCACGGCAGGCCTGGAAAATTCCCTCGGAACCCGCGCCTAAGCCAAACATCCTGGGGAGGGTCTGATTCCTTATGTTCCGAAGCACATGTTGTTCTGAACAACGAAACGACGTGATGTTGGGATGCAGGTATGTCCCGGGCATCTCTACACCCCGCCGGGCCCCTTACGAGTCTCTTCAGCCGCAGGCCGAGCACGGAGGCTCGCTGAACTTCAGCGCCTACCGGCAGGGCCGAGATCGGCAGGCGAGAGAACGCAACAGTCGCCAAGTGGGTTGGTGTCAAATGAGAACGGAACCGTAAAGATGATGGCTTGCCGTGCTTTCCGTAGAAATCCTGTAAACAGACTCAAACGGTGTGTGAGTACGTGTGTGGGTGTTGTTTTTTGAAGGTATCCTTCTCACCTTGATCCATTGGTTTAATGGCAAGCAAAAGGAGACCCACCACTTCTCGGGCGACACATTACATACCCAAAATGGGATTCTGTCAAAGCCTCCAGATGTCTACCGTCAAATAGGCAGGGACCAGGGGGAACAATTCGCACAAAACCAGCAGGACTCGCGGATTGCCCCATTTCCATTCAGGGCAAAAGCAATTCTGACTGGCTCACATATGAAGAGTAGGGGACAGTCCCCTTGCCGAAGGGCGGTGAGAAGCCTTTGCGTTGTTGTTGTGTTGGGTGGATTCCTGAACCGTGGATTTGATTATGCGCCATGCTCGCATAAGGTGCTGCCTGCCGCTTTTCCTTTTCTGAATGGTCTTGCAGCCGTTGCTTCTTTGTGCTCTTCGAGGTTGAAGGTTTGTGAGTGTGAGCGCTCCAGTACTTGGGCGTGAACGGCAAGAACTACTATGCCAAGCCCTGGGGCAACGACTCCTCCAACATCCAGGACCGGCTTGCCTGCGTTGCGAGCGCGGAGAAACCCGGCCCGAAACGCAGGCGGTCATTAACGGGCCAGCCTACTGGAAGCCCGCGCCTGAGACTCTTGAACTCTAAAAGGCCTGAAAAAGGTGACCAGAGTGCGAGGCGTGTGATTTGTGGTTTGTGCGTCAAACATATCCGTCCCACTGGCACGGCCTTGAGAGGCAATATGTTGGACCTATGGAGGCAAAATCAGTAAAGGGGAATAGAAGTACAGTAGGCCATAGTAGGCCGCTAAATTGGTGAAGCAGTGCAGCGGTAGTGCTGTGAAGTACAAGAGACGGAGCAAAGCTGGCAAGCGTGCATGCCAACAAAAGACGAATTGGCGTGAGCAGAGATGAAAGTTGTGGTGCAGCTTGCTCATGGCGATTCGAGTATCCTAAAACATGGATGACGTTTTCGCTTGCGGTTGAGGCGGGTGTACTATCGAGAGAACATTGCTGCACGCTTCGCTCGCGAAGACGCAGAGGCTGGACCCCGAGGCGAAGGAAGCATCCGGCTATGAGCCGGACTTTTCAAATGCTTTGGTTTCTCGCCCCGAAAAAGGGTACAAGCAAAGACAGTTAAAGAGAACCTGCACAGACTTGCCTGGCATGTAATCTTCCCAGCACGCCGAGTAAGCAAGATAAATGTGCGTCTGTGTGTGCGCGCGTGCGCGGGGTAGTTTTCCTTTGAAGCCTCTTTTTACCACCTCACAAACAATGCTCGCAACTGCATGGATGGGAGGCAGCTCAGAGAAAAGCACAAGCCGAAGCAGCAGAGGCAGTGGCGCAGTGTGTCATGGGTTGCTAAAAGTATGGACCCTTTTTGGAACCCTGGTGACATCTCGTGCCACCTGGGTTCCAAAAAATTGGACCACACTTTTGACAGCTTGACCAATGGCAATGTTGTTATTTTTGTGATTTTTCAGTTCAAGGAGGGTCCCCCTACAAAATGTCCGCTATAAAGGGAAACTCTTGATTCATAGCTGAGATTGCAAATCAGAGGGTTGAGTATACCAAGGCTATGGCAACTGGCACTCAATCATCGATGCGGTGGAGCGCTCGGCTTTTCCCCGCCTTCTTTGCCATCAAAGTTGTTTGTGGTCCAACACTGTTCACCTGAGAAGGCCGACCATTTCGGGGTCCCCTACCCCAGGAAGCACTCAGACACACCAGTAGAATCCATTTCGGCGAAAGCAAATCTAAGTTTGCTGAACGTTTCTTAGTGCACAGGAAGTAATGACTGTCAAGTCGCGTGATCTTTTCTTTGGGTCTTTCTGCTTTCGGCAACATCCGCTCCTGTTTCGGCAAAATCTTGCAGAATAAGATTGCGGATTCTTATTGAACGCTCAATACCCACGGTTGCCGGTGAATAGATCATGGCCCAAGATGTTGTTTCATACCTGGCAGCACGAATGCAATGCAAATGACAGAGTAGCTTATGGAGTTGAGGAATAAATTACCTTGGGCACCAGCCGCAAGACAGAAATATCATGGCGATCCCCAGCGCACAGCAAGCAAACCCTGATTCCAGTATGCTGAATTTGCCCTTGAGGCTCGGTCAAACTTATTTGGGGAAACTTTGGGAGGGACATCGAGAACTCACTCATTTTCTCACAACACCAAGGGGCACACCGACTTTCCCATGTTCAACAGGTTTGGCCGCATTGACCGTGGCTTTGTCTATGCTCAGGAAGTCTCAGTCTGACACGGCTGTGCAACAGGCCAACCCAGAGATGGTGCCTTGATTGCAGAGTCTGCGGTAGCTCTTCATTTGCAAGATTTGTCAGCCTTACTTTGTTCAGTGCACTGGAGACTTGAAATGTCTGTTGTTATTGAATCTGTTGCGCAGGTAAAGGATGCATATGCGCATATCAAGGACTGAATGTCCGACCTGTTAGCATTTGGCCCAGAATGTGTTTCCTTGACGTGCCAGGAGAACATGAAGCCATTTGTACAGAAACAAGGCGCGCTTTTTGCTTCAATCGTTTGCACGCCATCCCAACATAGATCATGCAAGCAGGTTCACTGAGACCGGTGCGCAAACTAATTGCCACGAGCTTGCGCTTTAGACATTGGCTTGTGGAATTCCAGTTTCCATTTTGGTGTTCTGTACATTGCTCCTAGTCACTGACTAGGCAAAGTGCCAAGATGTGGTTGCTCGTGCATGAAGCGACCCTAGTCACTGGCTAGGGAAAGTGGCGGTGTGTTTGACGGGCTGAAGAGAATAGCTATTCTGTGCTGGACCGGAGGATGTTTTGGGTGCCAAGATGGGTAGTGCGTTTATGAGAGTTCGATCCAATTTCCGGCTTACGAGCTACATCTTTGGCGTCGAGCATTCGAAACCTCTGGGACTTGCCGGAAGCTTTTTGTGTGTCGAGTTTTTTCGAAGAGGCCCTCGGTTTGGCGCTAAAGCTGCAGGCAAGCCGAGGATCCGTGCCCTAGGAGCCCGGCCCCAAGAGGTGCAGCAGCTCTTGGCTTTTGCCTTGAGCCATGTCTGTCCCACCGTCCCCCCTTTTTTAAGCCGAAGGAAGTTGGGAGAATCAGTTTTTGTGGGCGCAAAACTCATTTTCCAGCCTGGCTTTGTTTTATATAGCAGCTATATAAAGCAATAATATAGCTCTAGGCTCCTGGATCAAGGACAGCCCCCGAGTCAATCGCTGTCTTCGGCCTTTGGAACCTTTTGGATTGAGCAAATGCGACAGGTGACATTTTGTGGCTCCCAAGCAAAAGCCCTCCATTTGGGTGTCCTTTGCTCTCTTTTGAATTGTAGCGCTTAGGGCATCGTAATATAAAGGGTATGTATTTGGGGAACGGAATGCTGTTGCGATTCTGCGAGTTCCGCCATGTTTGAGACATTCCATGGCACCCTCCAAATCGGCCCGCCCAGCCTGGAGAGCGCTTGACTTTCTTCAACACGCTGCAGAACAAGTATCACATGAAGGCGTTGAGCCGCCCGCTTCGTCGCCCAGTCGCAGCTCGCCATCGAACAGGCTGGAGGAAAGAACCTGTCTTGGGATGTGTCCAAGCAGGCGCACCTCGTGCTCTGTTTCACGTCCATAGAACGGCATTCCGCGCTGAGACACACCGAAGCACAAAGAGCGAAATGAACTGGATCCTGTCCAACTACTTCCGCACGGACTCGCAGGCAGGTAAGTTGTCCCTGGGGTGTATGGGCTTTGTTTTGTGACGGCCGGTGTTCGTTTGGAAACGCGGCAAAGACGACAAAGACGAAGTGCCAACTCTCTTGGCAAGCGAACAAATCCTGGAGGCCATCCTTAACGGGGCAGGCGCTGATTGATCTCATGTATCAAAGACTCCTGGCGTGGCAGCAACACCCGGAAAGACGGGAGTTGCCCGCAGACCAGATGTCGTTTCACTGAGAGCTACATCCCGAAGGGAAAAGCTGGACGCGCTTTGGGTGGAAACGGGTGGAAACGGGTGCGGCACGCTTGCTGCAACATCGAACAGCAGGTTGAATCTCGCAACACACGTCCCGGCAGGCTTGCAAATCAAGCCATGCACTCCGGCTTGCATGCACGTTATCCATTCGGCAATGTCTGGTGTTCAAAAGAAGTCCCAGCCAATCCCGTCGGGCCTTAAATCAGAGGCTACAAGCAGTTGGTAAGCTGCGATAGCGGGATCGCTTCTGCCACAAATGTTACATTTCTCAGCTTGTGGCTGGGGTGCAAATGCAGAATTACAAAAGTGTCTGTTGAGCCAACAGGCGAATGCTGCACACTGGGTCGCTCAGTGACTACAAAAGCGGCACATTTGTCTGCGTGCAGCACATCTTCAAAAGGCGGCACCACATCATGCGCACGTTCCTTGGTTTGGTTCTGCCTGTAGCTGGAGGTAGCCGGCATGGGCAAAAACAAGCATCGCCGTATCTGGCCAAGTTGAGCAGCTATGTGTGGCTCGCGCGCTTGAACATATGAGGGAACCAGGCTTTGTCTCAAGTGGGCTGCTACAGCTGAGCATCGCAATATCCAGACTGTGAAATCCATTCCGTATGGGTCCGTATCGCCAATGCTTCGGCAGCCCCTTGTCTGGGCAGCTGTTCTGGCGGCACTGACCGTGGCAGAACGGGTTCGTCCAGGCAGGGCATCGTATTTTTTTTGACTTGAGGTGGCCCGTGGAGCCCATGTGAGGATTCGACATTTGCAACATGGACCACTCCTTTCGAGGGACGAAAGAAGTGCGTGGCCTTGCCATGAGCTATGCCACGGTGTTTGCTGCATTTGGCAGGCTCGCCGTCGCTTGCCTTTCCATCACGTTGCTCATTAGCCACATTGAAAGGATCCTTCCAGCTGCGGGCAGTAGTGCGAAAGCCTTTCGCAAGTGGGTGCTTCATCGGATTGCGGTACCAACCATGACACAATCCCCACAAGGATTTGCAAGGGCAGCAACCTTTCCCTTGATTTATCTAATTCAATGAAACCGCCAAGTGGGCTGCCACTGCCAGCTTGCTCGAGCCCTTGATTGTCCGCGGGAATCTCACGGTGCCGGGCAACGCCACCTTCCATGGCAATGGCTGGTCCGCATTTTTGCAGGAGGCGGGCCAAGAGATGTTGACACGGATCCAAGCAAGAGATATATTGATGTTATCCAATCCATCCTTTGTGACCTGACAAAGGCAACCAGATTCGTTCCAGGGTTTGTGAACGTGTATATAAGAGTTTTCGGAGGTTTGCAGTCGTGGCACGGAGCTCACAGTCGGCGTTTCCTTTGTCGCATGAAGAAAGTTCATGCCACCGATCCCCTTTTCGTGCACAGCGCGGGTTCTCGCAGCCGTCTCTCCGCAGCTCGGCGGCGGATTTCGCAGGCTTGCCTCCAAGTCACAGACGGCCTGACAGTCTCTGTTGGCCAAGTTTCCGGCCCAGGTGCGCTTTGATAACGCCCAGCAGTAGGTGGACGTTGGTGAAGCATGTCTCCGTGCCACTGCAGGTGAGTGCGCTCAGCGGAAACGTGGTGAAAGCAACGGTGAAGCTCACAGCTCAGCGCAAGAATCGCTCATTGCAGTTTCGGGTGTAGAGGCTGACAGACGTCAATTTATTGACGCAGCTGTGCACTCTAAGGTTGACGTTTACCCTTCAATCTCTGCCAACATGCTTCCGACGCCCGCCAAGTCATCAGCTCAGGAGTGAAGGGTTTTGTGTCTAGTGCTGTCAGTGAGGGGCAGAGAGGTGATTTAGGGGCGGAACACAAGTACCAGGCTGTACTTCAGCGAGTAGGCAAGCCACATGGCAAGCCACATGGCGAGCCACATGGCAGTGTCAGCCTAATTTTGGGGGTCCATGTTGAAGGGATCGCCGAAGCCCGCAATCTGATCTCAGGTCCCACTACACCTTCAATTTGAGAGATCTGGCGAAGGCCGGCCTTCTTTTGGCAGATCTGTGATTGTGTGCAAATAGCGACACTGCGGGCTGGACTGGTCCCTGATTTACTAATGATGGATTTTTTCTACAGAGCTGAAGTAAACCCCGAGAGTTCTGGTATGCGACTCGTTTGAGGTCAACCAGGATCTGCCTCTGCAGCAAGGAGTCACTTCCTTCCGAATGCCAGCGAGTCTTTCAGGCAGCTCGGAAGAGCTTCGGAGAGTTGGCAAGAGCATTTGTACCACGATTAATATTGCGAGGATATTGTGTGAGCCATGTCTGTCACGTGCTGCAGATTGGACTCCTCATGCTTTTCTTGTTGAGCAGCCCATGAAAGCATGGCACAACCCTGGTTTGCTGACGGAATTCCTCGAACTGATCAGTGAGCCATAGATTCACGTGCCATACTCTGCTTGTTCCAATCTCGTCATAATCACACCTAGCGCTCTTCAGCTCAGTGTACATTCAATGTACAGTTGTGCAAGGCCGGATCGTAAGCAGAGCTTGTGGAAGTGGCAGCCTGACGGCGTGAGCTGCACCTCGCTTGAAGTTAAAACCGCGTCAAAACCCGACCAGGACCGACTCATCCATGACAATGTGACGAGCTCAAGCTTACTTTTGGCGTTTGCCCTGCAAGTGAAATGTTCCATTTGTTGACCAACCTGCGCACCCTCATTTCTTTTGCCTTGATCCGTTTCTTTGTTCAAGGCATGGTTCAATGAGCTGCTGAGAGAGAAGCTGCAGGAGTCTCCCCAAACTTGAACCAAGCTGTCGAATACCCAATTTGGTAGAGAGGCACGGGCACCCTCTCAACATTGGCACTGAAGTACCTTCAGGAGCATTTCAAAAAGCAGTGGAACGCTGTTATCAAGCAGGCCGGCCGGCTGACGCCAGCATACGTCGTTAGGAGATGCGGGTAGCTGCTGCAAGCAGATGTTGTCAGGAGCCGCTCATTTTAATTGCAGACAGCCGAGATCTCAGCTTGGCCGAGCGACCGGCAAGCGCCACAATGACAAGTTCAAGGCAAACATTGACACCAGCTGGGTGTTTGGCAGGCAAGGCTCCGTGCTACCAACAGGTCGTCGATTATGAGCAGCTCAATGACGTGCTGTCGCTCCTGCGCGTCTTGATGCTGAAGACGTGTCGGATTAGTTGCTGGTTTTGTGACTATAGAGACTGCTTCAAGCGTGTGCCAAGAACTGCTTGATTTATTCCAATTCCATGGCCAAGCGCATGGAGCTGGTCCTGTTTATGTTGCGGAACAGTTCGGTTGGATACAGCTTAACTCTGGACACTGCCTGGATGCTACCTGTTGCGGCTGCTCAGCACATGTGTCGGATTGCCCTGTTCCCAGCTTCGGGCCCGACGCCACAAGAGGAAGAACGGAGAAATTGGAGCAACACAATGACTGCCATCACGACTCCTCTCTCAAGACTCCTCCCTACGAAGTATTCAGTCAGAATCAAAGGTAGGGCTGTTGCAAACTCTCGAGATCTCTGTAGGAGATGGGAAGCAGCCCAAAGCGCTTCGGTCTATGGCAGGTAGCGGATGCAAGAGCTTGACCTTTGTGGCCGAGTGCGCGGGATAGCCAAAAAGCCCAGTGTGCCTAATGAGGGTCGTTCGAGGATCCCAGTCGCAGATATTGTAGCAGGGGCTGCAAACCACCAGATGCTACCTTACGCGCAGCACCTCTGTCAAGCCACAAGCCGGCATTTCAACAGCATGCAGCATGAGGTGTGGTGCTCATGTCCTGGACAACTAGGGTGGGCTTCTGTTGAGCTGTGCAACTTTACTCAAGCGCGAGTTGCTAGAGCGGATAATTTCTTCGGACTCCTTAGCTCTTCGGCTGTATGTTTGACGTCTACTTGTCATGAATTCCGTTGGAGTTGACCCTGAAGCCTTACTTGGCCTGTAAAGCAAACCTATAAGCGGAGGCTTCAAGGTTTATAGGGCACCGACTGGTTACGGCAATCATCACACTAAGCAGCAACCGCGAGGGGTTTAGATCTGGAAAGTTGAGGTTTAAGCTGGGTTAAAGGCTTACGGTAAGGGGCAGTTGCGCCATACAATGCAGCATCATGCGCGCAAACGACAACAAGATGCCGACACCCATCCCAGTAGATCAGTCACTTCTCGGGTCGATGCCTTGACAATGGCAATGTATGTGCTGGTGTGGATGGTCAGCTTGGCGCGGGCCACAGCGTTTGAACCACCTTTCGCACCATGCGAGGCTGGCCCATCAGGGATAAGTCAGGCTTGTTTGGTGCGTCAAGGGTGGCCTGTGGATATGGAGAGCGTAAGGCGGGAGCTGCTCCTCCTTGATCAAGAGGTTGCTGGTCTCAAGTCGAAAAGCGCGGGCTTCTTGCTGAATTCTGAGAATGAGAAGCTTGCGGAGCCATTGCCTTTCGCATCCAGGTGCTTCCGTGCCCATGGGAAGCCTGCCAGCGCACGGCAGCAGTTTTCGTTGCTCGTCTTGGCAACCTTGGTGCTGCTGGCAACGTTGCGGACCTGGAAAAGATTATTCCGCGAGCAACGCGCGCATCAACGTCAAACAACTGCAGTCCAACAGCTCGGCCGCAAGAAGTTGAAGAGACTGCGGTCTAAGTTTTGTTCTCAGTGTTCGGCTGCGGGCATCCATCCAGGGGCCAAAATATTTCACCACTTGCATTCCGGCTTGCAGCTGGCCGGCGCTAACAACTGGACGGCAGCGCGCGGGCGCTTTGCTTCACTGGCCAAGCTGTTGAAGCCATTTCTCGGTGCCGATCCAGCCAGGCCTCTAGTTTGCTGGAGTGGGCGCGTGGCCATGAACTACGCTCAGACTCTCCGGGGCACAACGCTGGAACAAACTAGACTCGGTCGCGCTTTAGACGCTTTTCGGCCACTTCTCGACGAATATCGCTGGAAGGAACAGGTTCTCTTCTGGGAGGCGATCAGCGCCGAGTTTGCCTTGAACGCATCGCGGCAGCAAGCGGCGGGTTCCAGAGATGCTGTGGTTTGCGTGGGCAAGGCAAGCGCGGACACGATTTTCAGCCGTTGCGAGATGCCTGTGCTGCGCTCAGCGCGTGCAAAGCTGACCTTCATCGCAACCCCAGAGGATCGCGCAGTCCGGTCGTTGGACGTAGCGCAGAGAGCTTTGCGGCAGTACGATGCAGCGACTGATCCCTGAACGACGCCATCGTTATGAAACGTATTCTTCCGTCTTGTTCGAGCTCGGGGCCGTGGCAGTGGCAACATCGCATCGCCCGGGTCCGTATCACCAATGCTTCGGCGGCCCCTTGCCTGGGCAGCTGTTCTGGCGGCGCTGACGGCGGCAGAACGGGCTCATGAGGCGACAGGGTAGGGCGATCGTTCTCATTGGGTCTGAGGGTTGTTGTGCCGCGCAACGCAGCCCGCAGACTGCGGCATGGTGGTTTCACTGTCGGCTGACGCGTCGACATAACGCATCCTATTCTTTTGGTTTTTCTGTGATGTTCTGTAAAGACATACGAGAGTGCAACTGTGTGGACAACAGCAGGAGATGCATCCAGTCTTCGGTGGCAGCTTGATGGTTTCATTTTTTCGACACGTTCTTCTGTGGCTACGGTGTTTGTCCGACAGTTGCGCGGCGAGGTTCCTCCCCGGGAGCTCCGCGGGGCCCGACAGTTGCGACGAGCTGAAGACGGGCTCGTGTGAAGTGCCCAAAGAAGGCCTCCGTCTTCAGCAGTCCTGCACCATTGGCGCTGGGACGAACCCCCAGGCAGGGCATCGTATTTTTGATTTTGCGACTTGAGGAGGATTGGACATTTGTGGTTGCAACATGGGCCGAAAGAAGCGCGCTGCTTCGCCGTGAGCTGTGCCACAGTGTGCTGCCTTAATTCCGGCCATTCCATCATGTTGCTCAGTAGCCAAGAGAGGATCCTTCCAGCTCCAGGCAGTTGTACATTCAATGAAGCCGCCAAGTGGCCTGCCACTGCCAGGTCAAGTTGCACGGGCCGTTGACCGTCCACGGGAATCTCACGGCGCAGGGCAACGTCACCTTCCGGAGCTCCCACTCGTTGGGTGGATCCAGACATTTCAAGGAGGCGGGGCCAAGAGATGTTGACACGGATCCAAGCTTTCCGACGTCGTCTTGCCGTCTTATGGATTCCACCAAGAGATGTTCATGTTGATGTTATCTAATCCGTCCTTCGTGATTTGCAGGCAACAGATCGGTTCCGGGTTTTGCGGGTGTAGCTCGCAGTCGGCGTTTCCTTCGCCGGAAGAAAGTTGATGCCACGGATCCCCGAGTGGCACATAGGCTGGCGGTAGCTGTTTGTTTTTTCGGCTTGTGACCTCAGATGAATCATGTCGGAACATGTATGAAGGCGTCATGTGGTTCAGCTCGCTTCTTGCCCCTCTGTTTGGCGGACATCGTTGTGCTTCCGATGTTTGAGTTTCCCTGCTTCAAGAGTTTCTGTTGTCCTGATGCTGCAGACGAGAGCATCAGCCACAAGAGAACGGTTCGTTTCGTTTCCGCTTCCTCTCCGTTTCTTCAACCAGCTCAACGAAGTTTGACTCTGAGCTTCATTCTATGCAGCTGAAAGAAGCAATTCTCGGCCCCAGCATGTTGGCAAAGCCAATTTTCGTGCATATGTCTTTGGTTGGTTGCTCTGTTGGATGGGTCTTAATGTGAGTCGACTGGATGAAACAGTGCTCAGCTTGCAAGCTTGCAGGACGGCTTTAGGCTTCAATGCCTTTGGGATGGTGGCAAAGCGCAACTGGCATATGCGTTGGCATCCCCCATGGCGCCCCTGGTCATGCTTCCGGCATGCGGTTTGCTGCAGGTCTTCAAGCCCTCCGCCGGTACCCTGGCAGAAGGGAAGCTGTGCAAAGTGAGGGGATTTATGCAGAAAGGTTCCTCATTGTTGCGCTGACGCGTTTCCACTCCGAGCGCGGCAGATTTGGATGGAAGCAACTCCCTAACATCTAATTGATTGTGTGTCTCTAGGGCACAAGAGACTTGTGTTCTAAAGGCGCAAGCTCACATGTTATTCACACCAACATCACCAACATTGAGTTCTTAAAACCATTTTAGCCAATATCGCTTGTCGCTGTTTCAGGATGTTTCATCCAACCAATCAATGTCTCATCCAACCAATCATCATATGATGCTGTGCAACTTCTTGTCAGACGAGAGCTAATCTCATTTAGAACTAACATCTTCAATATTCTCAGGAAGAGTATCTTGCTTCTCTTCTTGAATCTTGCACTCATATCTCGCATCTTATCGTCTTTTGCAAAAGTATGAGCCTCCGGCTCGACATTCTCCGGGCGTCTCATCTTCATCTTACAAGCAGCAAACAGCATGATCTTGTTCAGAGACTTCAAGATAGATATGAAGTTCATATCTTGAGCTCTTTCATCTTACGACACGCTTAGGTTGAGACCTTGGGCCTCACTTATGTTCAATTATAGAGAACTAAGCAAGCAGCAAATCTGATCGAGCATTCTAGAATGCTGAGCACTTCTAGAGTTGCAAGCTGTGAGTTGGGCCTTCAGCCTCAGATATTTAGAGGCGTAGCCTCTAATCTACGTAGCCTCTAATCTACTGGCTTACTTCTGAACAAGCATGCTGCAAATTATCACCAGTTATCCGTGGTGCGAAAGGAAGAAATAATTGTGTACGTTTTAGGAAAACAGTATAATTGAAAGAAAAGTAACAATAAAGTAATTAAGGAATATTAAACTACCGCGCGCGTGCAAGGCTGACAAGCTGAGGTCGAAAAGGCTGCTGGGCAGTCATTTTTGACTGGGAGGAGGGCGCGGTGAAAAAAACGGCAAGGCTATGTATGTAGTTTAGGACTGTATTTGGATGCAGGTGAAATAGAATCTTGTCATAGACAAACTCAGCGTGCATTTCATTGTGGCGATACTTTTCCTTAAGGCATGCAGGCATGCATGCCTGCATTGTTACTGTTTTTGGGGGCATGTACTTTTATCAAGCATGTATTGATCTTTGCCACGGCCAATGCGCCGTTTGGCTCAAGCTTTTCGTTCCGGCAATTCCGCTTGCAATCACGTCGGCGCCTCAACGCGGCGACCTGGAGCTCTGCAGCAAAAGGCGCTGCGGCCCTCCTTTGGTCGGTGTTGGTGTTGCTGGTGGTTGGTCAGGACTTGGGGTTGGGAACGGTGCGCATTGGTTTTGCTTCTGCAAGATTGCTCGCTTTGCTTGCTTGGTGCTGCTTGCTGCTGGTTTGCTTGCCTGCTCTGCGCTGTGCTGCGCTTCTGCTGGTTTCTTCTTGTTACAACGAGGCACCCCTTTTGGTTCGTGTTAGTGCCGGCCGAGGGCAACCGCTTTGCCCTTGGGACCGGGGGGATAAGGTGGTCTCTTCTTGTTGGTGGGTTAGGGCCTGTTTTATCCATCCCGAAACTCTGTTTCAAACCCTTTCGCAGGTTATCAGCCAACAACCCTGCAGGCGCCGTTTTCCATAGGCTACTGTAGGTCTCATGGCGGGAATCACTGAGGATGGACCTCACGTGGTGACCGATGAGTGGGTTCTCGGCCAGGCCGGAATCTTGGACGTTGTGAATGACGACCAGGTGCCCGGACAGCCGATGTTTTCCGGTCCTGACTTCTTGTCGGACCACACTTTTTCCGAAGCAATGCCTTCAGAGAGGTCCAGTGCTACTCGCACTGATGACCTATCGTCTAGTGCCTCAAGAGCTAATCGCTCTCAGGGTCATGGGACTAATCGTCCTGACCATGATGATTCCGTCTCAGGACGTGATGATGACGAGCCCGGTATTGTACCTGGAGCTCAATCCTCATCTTTCCCGGAGCTGATGAATATTGGTCAGTCCGAGGTTCATGACTCTCGAAGCAGCAGTAGACCTGTGCCAACCAGTAGTATAGCTTTCCAAGCACTCGGTAATCCCGAGCCAAGTGCACGTAGTGGAGTTGCATTTGATGTTCATCTGCCAACCGAATTCGGTGGGCTAGATTGGAGGGCCTCGTGGCCCAACGATGATAACGTCTTAGGCATGGATTTCGCCGCATGGATGCCTGGGCCACCCGCCCCGTCATCTTTCCCACAATTCCAGAGCCCGAAGCGGGCTGCTGGAAGCGATGAATTCATGCTGCCTCTATCCATTGAGAACCTCAATCCTGATGTAGCCAGCCGTAATGTCAGGCCAAGACCGTCGGTAAACCCGACCATAAGGAATATGTCCCCTCCCCCAGGACTTTCGGGATTTGAGAGTCCTAGGGAGCGAAACATTGTAGATAGATTGGATTTGCATCCCAGTCCTACCCCGAGCAAACGATCTAGGTCAAATTCGGCCGGATCGCACAGGGCAAGAGGGATGGATCAAGAGACCGCTCACAGGGGAAACCCCGGCACACGGAACTCAAGACATGGTCACTCAGGTGATCCAGCGTCGATTATCGGTAGGGATCCGCTAAACGCGGACACATTGATTAATGTGCTTGACGGGATCGAGGCATTCCAGGAGGAGTTCAATAGGTCGAGTGGCTCGAATGTGCAGCCAGTTCGCCCTACGCCCGATGCGGCTTCCTTTTTCATCTTGGACAACATGGACGGAGCTGATGTTCCGATAGAGTCTGAGTCCATGGTGGCATCAAGTTCTAGTCACAACCACACCATCAGTAATACTACTGATGTTGAGTCGATGTCTGAGTCTAGGGTGTCCAATGCGACAGATTTGAATGATGTTGTCATTGCTGATGTAAAACCTGATGTTCCTATGCGAACTAATAGGCCAGTCGTTCCCAAATTGTCCGTGGCCAAAGGCCTAGGCATGCCACAGCCATCAGCGGTTCGTGATGCTAGGAGGTCTGCGCCATACCAGAGTCAATCTCCTAATCGGAGTGAGTTCCCACGGCCACCTACGACCGTACAGGATGATTTCAGAACACCTCCGAGGTCTAATCCTATCATGGTTGATTTGTCCACTCCTCGGAACCATGGATCAAGGCAAAGCCCTATGAGTGAAGAACAACCCCATGAGGTTGCTGATCTTGTTGCCGCCCTTGAAAGAGGGAGAGTGGACTCCTCAGTGAGTGCAATTATTCATCGTCTGGTTGCTAAGGCCGAAGACCTTGGGCGTAGGAACGATAGAAGTGATCAATGCATCAAACAACTCGCCACTGAGGTCAACTCGTGGAGGGCCAAGTATGACCAATGCGTCCATGTGAGCAGTACATGTACACAGGCTGCAAACGTATCCATGCAGCTATCACAAGGGACTAAAGACATCGTAACCGAGCTTGGCCAACGCGTCAAGATCGTTTCCGACCGTGTGGGGAACTTAGGCGATGCCCTAAATGAGCGAGCCAGCTATGACGATGTCGCTCGCTCAATCATCCAAGTTCAAACTGTTTTTGAGTCTCTTTCCGATCGAGTAACCGAGCTTATAGCTCGTGTTGACGCGATCGAGAGATCCCTAGTAGAGAGTCAATCCAACCATCCTGCAATTGGTGGTGTAAACCTCAAAATCGAGGACTTATCCACCAGGATATCTCACATTGACAGGATGACGCAAGGTGCCGAACAATGTTGGATTACCAACAGGGAAGGCATAAAATGGGTTAAAGACCAACTCTGCGAAACGCAGACCGATCTAGAGGTCAAATCAAGGGAGTGCAGATCCTACACGGACAAGCAGAACACTCATAACATGGCTCAACAGCAAGCTCCAACAAATGCTTGACGTGCTGAACAGCACGGCCCAGAGAATTAATACCCTCGAGTCAAAGCACTCGAGCCAAGCATCGAGTAGTGGTTTGAACGATCGCACAGGAGGAAGGCGTGCCACTTCCCGTACTCCGGATAAGCGGCCACCTCCGCCTGGTCCTCCTGATGATGATCCTCCACCACCACCTTATTGTGACCGGCAAAGCCCGGGAGGAGGGGGGAAGAAGAGCGCTGCCGGTGGAAATCCTGGCGACACTGGTAAACCCAGATGTAAATATATGGATGATGGACGTATTCACCTCATTGCTGAGTTTCATTGTAAAGGATGCAGAGGTGAGGTTTGTGAGTATTGTTTTTCATTCAAGGAGGACTTGTGTGAAGAATGTTCCCGCGACGGACCCCGATGCGGTGTCTGTAGAGAGAGTTCATTCTTAACCAAGGGAATCAACTGTCAGTTTTGTAAAACCTACTACTGCACCAGGCATTCAGCTGGGCAGGATGACTACAGGAGGCTTGGGTTTGTCCAGGGTCCCTGTTGTCTCGCGTGAATAAGGGACAAAAGTAGGAGAAGAAGGGATCCCGATGCTAATGGTGTTAGGAATAGGTTTTCTGGAGGCGCGCCCGAGACGAACCCAACGCGGTCGTACTCACCGCCTCTACGGCAACCTGTTGGCCTTGACCCGCCAACCATGCGTGGTCCTGATCCTCCCGACAAGAATTGCCGGATGTGCAATCGGGAGATTCCCGACCCAAGTAAGATTGGGGATTGTAAGATATGCGTGAAAAGGGCATGTGACATTTGCATTCCAAAGGCCACTCGCCTATGTCCTGTGTGTGCAGTGTCGATCGGTAATTCGCAGGTCCCACAGCATCTTTTTGGAACTGGTGGCGGCGGATAGAGTAGTCACCATGATCCGAACTGTACAGCTGCGACTAAGTGCATTCCCATAGACCTTCCGCCAGAGCCCGACGCGGCCGGACTGAGGGTTTGGATAGCCAATATCAAAGAATTAGCAATGCCTACAGCTATGATGGACTTTACGTCATCAATTGGCTAACTGAAGTTGAGAAGGCAAAGACCTTTGATGAATTGGATGGGGAGTGTAGATATCACGTCCTTGAAGCCAGGTTCAACGCAGCCATTCGACAGTGTATCAAGACTGTTGCGATTATCGATAAGATTAATCGTCTCACCGAGGCTGCTCAACGCGCCAACAACCGTATCAAGAGTAGGCAGATCCTGTGGCTCTTACTGGGATAGGGTCGTACTTATAACTTGAGTTATAAGTTACTACAAGTGGACTTATAACGTGGGACAAGTGGACTTATAAGTTTGCTAAGTCCGAGTCCTAGTTATAAGTTACTTGTCTAGGGTTAACTTAGATAGGCCCACTTATAAGTTCGAGTGTGTTGATAGGTACAAGGAGCTATGCCTCCCCAAGTATCCTAGACCTCTGGTGAAGGCTGAGACGCCTTTTCTGGATGAAAGTAACCCGGAGTTTGATGAGAATCCCATCAACCCGGAAGTAGATCAGTTCCGTGCCCAACAGACGTGATTGCTGAACAGCCGGGTGTCCTAGGCGACGCAGCGGCTGCAGTGCTCGTGAAAATTTTATTGGCGCTAGGATGGGTCGATGCGACCTGATTAGACCTGTACAGGCGTTAGCCAGTCGAATCACAAAGTGGAATCGACTGTGCGACAAGAAACTTCATAGGATTGTTTCATATATCAACACAACGCTAGACCTACACCTATACGGGTGGGTCTGCGATAAGCCTAGTGATATCGAGATCGTCGCCTATTGCGATGCCGATCTCGCTGGGGATCGTACCGATTCCAAAAGTACTTCTGGTGTCCTTATTTGCCTAATCGGCCCAAGGACATATGTTCCCATTACCGCAGTTAGCAAGAAGCAAACTTCGGTATCCAAATCGACTCCCGAAGCGGAGATTGTTGCTCTAGATCATGGCGTGGCCAAGGAGGGCGTGCCACTTGCACAGCTTTGGCAGTTTGCTACCGGTCAAGGCACCGGTATGCCTGTCACGTTGAATGTTATGGAGGGTAATGAAGCTGCGTGTCGCATCATTATCACTGGGAACAAGCGATATATGTCGCGTACCCAACGTATTGACATTAGTTGGCTCAATGAAGTCTACAATGAACAGATTTTTCGTTTCGTGGCGTGTCTGTCGCATTATCAGGGCGCGGACATTCTCATCAAAGCGTGTGTAGACAAGGTGACACGGGGTAGGAATTTGCAGACTTTAGGAATGTTTAATCCAGGATTCCTGGAGAAATTCATTAGCCATCCCACCCTCCCCTGCTGCACCTGTTCTCCCCCCAATTAGGGGGGTACGGATGGAAGCCGACCAAAACTCATTTTTCAACAAATTTATCCAGCTAGCTGAATCCAGCTACATGGCTTTGACATAGTTGAGGATCGATCCAATGTTTGCGATACGCGAAACATTTTTGTCGATTCTGAGCTTGGCATAACGCCTGAAGCTCAGTTAGGTAGGTGGCTAACCTACTTCGTTAGGCCGGCCAATCTTTGTCCTGTTATCCCGAAACGGGGTACGACTGAAGGCTCCAGACCTAACATTTTGTTTTGTAGATACAGTAGTTTGATCGATGCATCCACGCGGGGGAATTGGGGCAAGACCAGGCGCGCACGTGACCAGGTAGAGCAGTGCCAATCATGTCTAAACGACTTAATTGAGCACGCGCTAAACATGAAGTTTTCTGTAGGAATTTTTATACAGCCTAATACTTGGATTGCTAATCGCGACATCCTTGTCAAGCTTGGCGTAAATCGCTACAGCCGCGTTGTACATTACTGTTCATGTCTTGTAAATAAGGATCATGTACATGCGTTGACCTTGATTTGCATCTCACGACATGCAAACTCTTTCCCAATTTTCAAGTGCAACAGGATGTATCGCACCACACGTGTTGATCTTCTTGTGCATGAGTTAGTTGTGAAGCATGCGACCCGCGCTGCTCTTCAAACAGCTTTCAGTTGAGTAGGCTTGATGGACATCATTCACGCAGGCATTAATCATGCTATGCACACAATCGCAAACTCGCGACATTGTTTCAGGCACATTCGCCTTCATCTGTTGGTCTGTGTTCTTGTCATTTTCCGCCCGGGTGGGCATGTTCATAGGATCATTCATCAACATTCTATGCAATGTTGTAGCGGGACTGTAGGTGAGGTATGCAGTTTCCTTTTCAGGGGTGACCATCTTCGGTCTGATTCCAGGGGGGAAATTACCCTACCTTGTTCAGAGTAGTTAGCACCCGAGGTTTATGCGCCTTTGGAGCTGGTAGGTATCCCTTCATTCGGGGGAAGTATTTGTTTGATATTTGTGTCATCTTCTTTTCCCGGGCGCAAACTCGCGCCATGGAAACGGCTGCTTCTGCGGCCAGCGGAGCGGCGGGCGCTGCCCCGCGTTCGAGGGGATCGGGCTTGGCGGCGCGGCAGCAGGCGAACTACATGAACCCGAACTGCGCCAGCCTCTTGGGTCCGATTCAACCGGCAGCAAAACAAGCAGCCAATGCGCTGTCCGATGACAGGCCTAAGACTCGGCTGACGGATTTCCTTAGGATTTGTTACCCGCATTTGACGGCAAAGACCGGTCATTATGGTGCTGGCACCACTGCTGAAACGCAGTTGGTCGAGATCAAAGGAGGTGTCAAAGACCCTCAGATCATCGGTGCTTTATCCGGCATCTACAATCTTTTGGAAGGGTTTGATACGGACATGATCAGTGACAGGTCCTTCATTCCAACAATCAAGAGAGGTATCCTTCAGGCCATGGTCCTGGGTGAGGTGGAGCTGAGTGACCAAAGCGTCTACACGGCTGCCATGATCATCTGTGAGGCCATGTCGCGGGAGTCAGAGCTCCACTGCGAGCCGTCTCGTACTCAGATTTTGGAAATGACTTTATCAACGGCCGTTTCTCCAGCGCTGGTTCCCCGACACAGGAACTGGTTGTATGATCTAGCAAAGATCCATACGCGCTGGCATACATTTTTCCAGGCAGCGAGTAAGAATGTTATTCGGGCCATGGATGCGGTCGTGGAGAAGGGTAGGAGGGACTTGCCTCCTAATGTATAGCCGGCCGGTGCCGAAGAGGCATTCAAGGATTGGGCGTATCAGCGTCCTACCGCCCTTTGTACCCCACCCAAAGCGGTGGTTGGGTACATGAAGGCGATTTATTGCATCTCGGCCGACGCGCTGGCGAAGATGCAAACGATAAATGCACACGCGTTTGAGGTCGGGTCCATGCGCAAGGAAATCGATGCCGTGCGGTCGTCTTATGACAGGTTTACTGAATTCATCATGGATAATGTGGGGATTGCTCCCACTATTTTCCACCTGATTGACTGGAAACGCGCAAAGCCGCTTACCATGCCAGCCAAACACACGGGGACTGGCACGCCGGTGACCCCGTGCGTGAGCGCGACGGGTATTTAATGTTCCCTATGCGGCACTGCGTGGAGCTCGATGCAGCTAGCATGCACGAAAGATGGGTTCATGGAACCCAATTCTCGTCCCTGTGGAACATAATGGCCCACGGGAACGCTGTTGCGTCGCTTGGCGACGCTGAGACGCCAACGGGCGTGTGCACATTGGTAAAACCCGTTTTCCTTAAAGGATTCTATTCATGTGTTAGTCACATCGGCCTAGGCGTAACCGCCCGATTGGCCCTCTTGCTCCGTCCTCTCGGTAAAGGCGCTTATGAGGCATATCAGCGCACCGAGAAGGGGCCTCAGCACCAACGCGTGATTAGGCAGTTCCGTGTTCGTGTTGAGGCAATCGCTCTCAAAGAAGAGTCGGTTGGTGAAGGAACCCCCGCTGTGGCAGGGTGCTTACTTGCACACAATCCTGCCACCCATATCTGGAACCCTGTGCTTGAGGTAAATCCTCATTCATCAGAGGTCGGATGGATACGTCACGGCGCGAAGCGCCCTGTGCTGACCATTGGAGCGGAAATTCCCGCCGGGTCAGTAGCACGTGAAACATCGGTTCCTCCGGCAAGGCCCGGCAGTGAAGTGGATTTTAAGTTCTTCCCTAAGGAGGTCCGTGAACTCAGCGAGGTACGATGCTTCCCGCTGAGGGAAACTCGGGAGAATTATGTCCCTGCGTCGGAAGCCCTTTTCAGAGGCTGCAAACAAAGCTTATGTATCATGCGCCAATGCGCGCAATGCTAGAGCTGGTCTGTAGAGCCACTCGATGCAGTGAGTTCATGGACGCAATCAGTGGTAGCATCTTCCCTGATCGTCACGTCAGTCAGCCACGGGAGATCGTGCAGGAGGGATGG
Source organism: Effrenium voratum (assembly GCA_963377175.1). Lineage (NCBI taxonomy): Eukaryota > Dinophyceae > Suessiales > Symbiodiniaceae > Effrenium > Effrenium voratum. Next base: position 203,026 of record CAUJNA010003553.1, read on the forward strand.
AGTACATGGGCGTTCCATGTACGCACATACATAATGGAATATGCTGGCTGTGAAGAGCCGGATAGTTTGGGATTCGTTCTCACAATGCTGGGGTACGTCAATCCCTCCGCTGCAGCTGGCCTATGCGCCGAGCTTCTCAGCGGATGTGTTCCGAACAAGGTCTCCTACCTAGGCGTAGAGATTTCGCGTCGTAGTGCTAGTTGGACCATCACACTGGATCACAGGTAGCGCGAACCAATCCATCACTGAAGCGAAGCTTCAGGAACAATGGACGACCATTAGGGCGAAGCTCCCGGCCAAAACCGGCGAATATGCGCTGGAGGTCGTGGAGGTTGACGAGGAGGCTCCGGTGTCTGAGCTTCTCCGTGTCGTAATCGGCCCTAAACTGGCGGATCCGGTACATGCCGGCGCGCCTGCAAGGGCTAAAGATGATATATTCGTCATCTTTACCAAGTGCGTATGCCCTGACCCTCCGCCGCCTCAACACGGCACAGTCGACCCTCGTTTGACACGCACGACGCTCTGGGACGCCCTCGCCGCAATTTCGCCACATGCGCTGCGCTCCATTACACGCAGAAAGCCTTGCGACAGCCGTATTTTGCCGAAAATGAATTTGAGCGGAGCGGGCCCTCCGGCGCCATTTCCGTACGGAGCAGGCACGAAGCCCCAAAAGAGCAGTGCCAAAACGCAGCCGCGAAACAGCAAAGGCGCGTCGCCAAGGCTGCAAAACCATGAAATAGCCACATCAGCCTGTGTCATTGCTCCCTCACACATATAGCGCGAGAACCCAAGCATCGCAAAAGTTTTGGGGGAATAGCCGTTTCAAAGCAGAAGCGATTTCTTGTTTCCTGCCCCCCCCCCCCCCCCAGTTTCCAGGGTCTACTTGAATTTTTGGAAAACCGCTCTACGCGCCCACGGTGCGAAAATCAAAAGTGAATTCAAAAGGGAATCCCAGAATTATCATGTCTCAACTCAGCACGCCAGCTGAACCTGGCAAAGCTCTTGGTGCAGCAAGGCCCCTTTAAAGTTGAAAGCCAGTTTGGGAGTCTCAAAACAGCAGTCATGTGTTCCGTGAAGAAAACTTGGTCTAGGAGAATTGTAGCTGCTTTGAGTTGACATGGCCAGCCAACTGTCAATCGAATTAGAGTCGCGACTATGAACAAACACATAGCCACTATATATGCTCTGGTTCAGGATGTTTCTTGCAATTGGCCGCTGGCCCAAGCAGTTGCGCTTCCAAACAGGCTGATTTTTTTGGCCACCCGGCTCGCTTCCCCAATCCGCGCGCCGACGCAGGAGGCATGACAGCGCAAGGCTTTACCTTGCCCTTCCCTGTCACTAGAGCTGGCAAGTTAAACCGCAATAAAAAACATGGTTGCAGCGGGTCCCCTCGCAAAAGGTTGAACTTCAAGGTTTTGGTTCCAGCTCTCTTGCTCAGGGGCCCCAAGTTGCAGATTCAGAGTCAGAGGCCCTACAATAAACAAATGCTACAAGCTCCCCAAACCAAAAATGAAGGAGGTGGGTCCTTGGGGCTAGGCTGTGTTGCAAACCCCAAACAAAAATGTTGGCAGCTGCGCAACCAACAAATCTGGCTGTTGTCAGGCCACTGAGCCTAGGAAAAGCAGAAAACGAGCTCTAAATCAAGCCGGCCCATCAGTCGCGCTTCATGAGGAACGACCTGCCCAATTGCAAAAATATAAAACCAGACGGCGCAAAACGAACTTGTTTCAGGCCTCACTTTCTTCTTCGCTTGCTTTAGCCGCAAGAGGTTGCGGCTGAGAATGCCACGCATCAGGCGGAATCGGTGACAGCTCTTCGCCAAACCTTGGCTCAAGCACGACGTCAGTCTGGAACAGACGCTCAGATGGACTCCCGGCGTTTGGCGTACCGCATGAAATCCTCGTCAGACATCGTGTGCTCGTAGCGGGGGTTGTAGCCTTATGTTGGCGAAAAGGGTGGGGCAAAAATCAAGTCAGAGCTTCCTCAACGATCACCCGCCAAGGGACGCCAAGCGTGCGCTTGGGATAGTTGATGGTGAAGCCCCTAAGATTTCTCAAGGCTGAAGCCGTGACAGCACCATGAAAACAAAAAAGGAGTGCAGAAAATTGCAAAGAGCTTAGCGTCCCAAGTGTCCCCCGTTCCTTTTTTGCAGAGCGGACTAAATCCGAGCCCAGGTGCGTGGGCTTTTGGAATCTGCACCCATCGCACACGCCCTGTCCTACGCACATAGTGAATGTAGAGCGGGCAAGCTAGGAACAAGCGCACTCAACTGCGTGGCCTCAGTGACAGCTGCGACAAGACCTTCCAGCACCGCAAGTACTTGAGCCCATGGTCCCGGATGCTAGCAGCCTCCTGCTCCGACCTGAGCAATTTGTTTGCATGGTTTTTTCAACCCTTGCATTTCGGAGGCTATGTGAAACTCAGGGCTTTGCAAGAACCTCCCGGCAGCCTCCATCTTCAGAAGCATGTTGTTCCCTGCAATCCTGAAGTTGAGCGCAAGGAAACCCTTTTGCGCATTGCCGTGAGAAACCTGAGGGGCTTGCAAGCAACTTGCCACCAGCTTGAAGTAGTTGTTGTCAGGGCGGGCCACTGCAAAGTCCGTAACGCATTGCGCCAGCCAAGCAGCCACCACCCTCCCATTGCACGCTTTCAAGGTCCAGCACGGCTCTCCTCGTGTGAAGACCTGGGGGCAGGCCAGTTGGGGGTGGTTGGGGGTGAAGCGCCGCCAAAACAAAATATGTAATTGATACAAGCAACTGCCCGCTCATTGAAGCTTGGTTGCGAGCAGCTCACTTTGTTATGAAGCTTCCAGCGTTTGAAATCCTGAAAGGCATGCTTCAGAGCTTCAGAAAGCGGCCGGGTAGGGCTGCACCAATAGCCAGCCTCATACAGATCAAGCCTTACATGCGACCAAGAACCAACTCAGAATGCTGCTTCTCCCCAAATTGTACGAAACACGTGCATTATGTTGACAAAGCGCAAGGCAGAAGCGCTAGTCCTTTGAAAGGTCCCCAGATGCACGTTGTGCGCCAGGCAGAAGCGCACCATCTCATGGTTCACGCCGATGACGGCAAACAGAGGGCCTAAGTCAGGTTCCCATTGAATGTTCTCAAATTTTGAGTTGAAATTATCTCGACCGAAGTGTGTGAAGTAGGGGAAGTTTCCGCAGAGACATTCTTACACAGTTTCGAAGCGAGTGACAAGCTGGTTGCAACAAAAAAACATTTAATAGCGTCTCGGGTTGGGCCGTGCTACCATTTTCGAGGATCGGAACAACCCAAGAGGGGTTAGCACAGACAGTCCCTATTAGCAACTTTCAATTTGGTCCAACCGTAGAATGTGTTGTTTCAGAAAAATCATAGATCGAACAATTGAAGCGTTGCGCAACCTAGCCGCACAAAGGCCCAGGCTTGGTCATGCGGTTCAGGAACTGTACGTGAGTCAGTTTCTGGGACATCCATCCTGGGTTGTCAGAGTAGTCAGTGTATGTCAAGTTGGGGTCACGCCCGCCAGACTTGGCCCAGCATTTGAAGCAGCAAGAGGTTGATGTCCAGCGGTTGGACAAGTTCAGGGCGTGACAGTGCCAACTCCAATCCCCTCGAATTTCGGTCAAGGCAAACCTGAGAGGCTGTCCAGACCTTTGGCACACAACAAGAGGCTCCTGTGTGGTTGCCCCTTTCACCGACGCTGGCAAACGCACCCCTGGAAAACCAACTGTAGGCTTATAGCCGAAGAAGAGGATGTTCAATGCCCAAGAGATGTACTCGTAAATGTAGTACAGGCTGTTGTAGCCGGTGGTGAGCGATTGCCGAATTGCAAAAAGCATGAATCTTGAATTTCGGGATGTCGCTGGTCTCCATAAAGGGAAATTGCAGCTTAGAAGTACAACTTTCTCGACGAGGCCAGCTTGGTCGGTGTAACGGGCTTCATCGCCGTAAAGGGCAATCGGCACGTGGCACTGGTCAGACGTGGCTGGGTGGGAGGCGCCCCACAGGACAAATTCTCTCACACCCAGTGCTTCCGGTTACCTCTATAGTTGGTAACCGGCCTGGTTACCAATATAGCAGGTAACCGGAGGACTGGTTCCCGGAACCGGGTTTCAAGGGGGGGCCCTCACATAAATGGATGGTTCTTGAGGCTGTTTGCAGGTTGTGGCTCGGGAACATCATCAAACATCATTTGAGGCGAGAAATCAAAATTATTCTTGATCAGTAGGCATGGACTTTAGATGACTTTAGATCGATTGATGTGGTTTGATCCGTATCCGACATATGTTGATAGTAATTCATCAAAGAACATGATCAATGCACTTCGTGTGACCACAAAACACACCCTTATCCGCGCTTATGCGCCATGCTTCGCGGCAAGCTCGCCAACGGCGAATTGAAGGTGCTCCCCCTTTCAGTGCCTGCATGCTGTCCCGCCAGTGATGGACAATCACGCGTACTTTTTTTGGATCTAGATCAGAATGCGGATGAACACGGTGTTTCTCCATCACTGGCTGTTCAATGCACATCCGAAATCATTTTCTGCTCTGGCCGCAGTTGCCCACGCGTTGCAGCTGCGAAGCTCGAAAGCCTGTCACGCAATGGCGGAGAACTCTGAGCAAGCCACCATTGAGCAACTTGCTTTTAATGGTGTGATCCGAACAAATGCAAAGTTTGGTGGGAATCCAACTAGGCCCTTGCAGCACTTGAGGTTGGAGTTCGCAAAGATTGCAGTTGACGAGTGGATTCGACAGCTCGGCATTTGCTACGTGCGAAAGAAAGAAGGACATGATCTATTGTCAAACTATGATGCCCACTGCGAAGAGGCTTTGCAGGAAGCCTACCTCCCTTTGAGCATGATCCTAGCGCAGTTTGGGGCGCGACTTCCAAGCGTTAACAAGTTCAGAGCGCTTGATCTGCAATAGCACGCGTGTGATACGAAACTAGAGCATGTTCACATTCGACTGTGCGTTGTGTGAGGCGGCGCTCCTGTGGCTTGAGGAGACACATGCCCTGTTTTTGAACTCGAAAAAGAAAGATGTGCAGGCTGGCTGGGCTTCATTTTAGTCACGCGTGCGCACGCATGTGCTCAACGAGCCTTTCAATGACCGTGTCGCCTAGCAAATAAACGCAGGCATGGGCGGACTTCAACGCTGGCTGCCTTCGCGCTCGGGGTGTTTACGCAATTCGGCTTTGGCGGAAAACCCCAAATAGATCTAAGAGTCTGGGTTGCATTGCTTTTACGAATTTCATTTAGTGATCCCACTTGAGAGTCATGCAAATTGCGTGATTCTGAGGAGCGCGCAAGTGCAAATGCTCAAGGACATTCTGACAGCGCGCTGCGGGAATGATGTGGATGCTGCAGAGGGCGAAGATGCAAATGCGTGCGCGGAGCTATGCGAAGGTGACGCTTTCGCTGGCGAGGGTGCTGATGAGCGTGCTGACGCGCGCAATGATGCTCGCGGGAGCTGCGTGGACCAAGCCACTACGCTGGTCTATGAGGTGCATGCGCCAGAGGAGCGACCAGTGGAACAGTGGCCCCCAAATCCACACATTTCCAGATCATCTTTGAAACGATGGACCACGCCCTGGAATTCAGCTACTGGCAAAGCAAGAAAGGAAAGGACGCATTTGAACATTTGTGAACATGTGTTTTCAACATAGCACCCTCACGTGTTTCTTTGGAGGACGCTGATCTGGCAGCTGGCCAGGACCCTGCCTTGCGTGAGTGCAAAGTGAAGCGCCAGCATTGTCTCCGGTCCTGGGGTGAACAAATCATGGGTCATCAGTCTTGAGTTTTTTGGGAACAGGGTTGCGGCCCTAGAATCAGCAGGCCTACTTCCTAATATGTTCGAAATCTATAGGGGTCACAATTCGTAATCCGCCTAATCCTTGTTCTGGTTGGTAATCTTCTTAGTCGTGCTGCAAATTGTGGGTGGGTCAACACGATATGTTGAAGCTGGGAATCTCATAATCAGCAATCCGCAAACCGCACAATCTGATCCGTAAACCACGTAATCCGCAATCCGCTAATTTGATCGTCGGCTGGAGAGTTCTTTCAACAAACCCTGTTGCACTTACGGGTTCAATGCTCTTTCAAAACCAATCAATGAGAATCTTTCCGCTTGTTTGGTGGCTACCCTGATCAGTATAGCAGTACATCGGCTCTCAAGAATGGTTGCGTTCCGGGGGCAGGGATGTGTAGTCAAGTAACTTCGGGAAACTTGTCTCCGGGCACAAGGGCAAATCTTAATTGCACATGACCTTTCTCTTGAAGCTTGGCACCCCTTTGAATATATCTTCGAAAACCCCATGACGCAAACACCATCAATTGATCATTGACCAGTGGGTGCCAACGAATGTTCATCATGAAGCTTGATCGTTCCGTGCAGGATGAGATCGTGAACAATGAGGGCTCTGCGGCAGAGGCGTGGCAGCCAAGGGTTGGTTGGAAGGTACCAACTGGTTTGGGTCAAAATTAAACCACCAAGGGACCGCAGATTTTAGTCCCTGGGCCATGCTTCCGCTTACCATTGCAAATTTGGCGACCTATGTTCGACCCACTGCCATTTAAATGTTTAGGGTCAAAACGAACTTGTTCCATGGCTAGTCACGCGTGTGATCACTAGTGTACTGCACTGGCTAATTGCGCAGGTTGAAGACCCACTTGCTGTGGCCAGCCAGGAGGACTGCTGGCACATGTGCAACTCGCCACATACGTTTTGTTTGTTCAGCCAGCTGTGAAATCGTATGAGGACTGTGATGGAGAGGTTTATTTGGAGCAGGCGCCTACGGTCAATTGCACGAACCCTCATCGTAGTTGCAACATTAGTCCATGAGATCTATCATTTTTCAACTGGCCGTGTGCAGGCTGTGCACGAAACGGAGGAGCTCCCGCCGGCAGAGGCGGCTTCACCCATATCCCTTTAAAACATCTTTGCTGATCGCTCATGGGAATGCCAATTGCCCTTTTGCAGGTACCGGTGGATGGTGATGGACGCAAAGACCCTTGTGATGCGGTGCGCCTTTCTTGAAACAGTGGTTCTACAAAACTAGCCTGTTCAAAATCCGGGGGCCTAATCACAATCCTGCAAATTGGCGGAAAACTCAAACATCCACACAACCCATAATCTGTAATCCTGGATCATGATCAAGCTGCATGATCTTATCCGTAAACCGTATGATCCGCAATAAATACATTGGGCCGGGGATTAGGTTTTGAACAAAACAAGCCCTCTTTGCGCAGGTACCTGCGGACCCAGACACGCCCATCGATGACACATGCGTCGAGGAGGCCAGGCGTGTGAGCGCACGGTGCCGACGCCTTGCCGCTTTCCTCCGATCCAGGCAGCAGATCCAGGAGACAGCCAGCAGGGCCTGCACCAGGCGCTTGCTCATTTCACAAGCCCGACACCCTTTTGTTGCCCGATCGGGGTGCCCGGCTTCACAAAGCAAAAGGTGGTCAGTTTCGGGCCGAGCGGGTGTCTGCAATTTTTGTAACTATGGAGTTTTCCTCAAAATCATCGCGCCTTGTCAGGATGATGGCCGAGACCATGGCACGGCGGAACCTGCGCAGGAGATGCAGGAGGCAGTTTTGGGGGGTTTGAGCTGTGATCATCATGAGACGATTATTAATACACACATGACATGTACATATATTGTTTGATGCTGTGATTTCTTTGCCGTATAGGTTTATTTTACTGCACGCCACGTTATTTGCAACTAATGGAATTTTCACGCAGCCGCGTCGCAGGCCTACATTGAGCCGACCGACCACTGCCAGTCTGATCATGAGTTGCTTGCCCAGCAGGCAAGTGCCTGCAATCAGCTTTGCAAGGGTGCGCAATACCACTTTGCAGGCCGCTGAGCCCGCCGACCGCTGCAAGTCTGATCATGAGTTGCTTGCCCAGCAGGCGCTTGCAATCAGCTTTTGCAAGGGTGCCACCGCTACCACTTTGCAGGCCTACGCTGAGCCCGCCGACCACTGCAAGTCTGCCCAGCAGGCGCTTGCAATCAGCTTTTGCAAGGGTGCCACCGCCACCACTTTGCAGGCCTACGATGAGCCGGCCGACAACTGCAAGTCTGCCCAGCAGGCGCTTGCAATCAGAGTTGCAAGGGTGCCACCGCCACCACTTTGCAGGCCTACGATGAGCCGGCCGACAACTGCAAGTCTGATCATGATGCACATCCAGCTTCAGATGCCCAGCAGGCAAGTGCTTGGAGTCCACATACCCCGATTTGTGCATTGCATGTGCAGGCCCACATGGAGCCCAGTGACCACTGCAAGTTTGATGAGTTGCCCGCCCATGGCCAGGCAAGCGTGTGCGTCAGAAGTCGTCGTCCATACGCATTGCTGGTTGCATGGCCGAATAATCACGCGCCAAGACCTAGCGGACTTTCTTGCAATCGGGAATCTTAACACGCTGCCGCGTTGCAGGCCTACAACGAGCCGACCAAGCACTGCGAGTCCGAATTGCTTGGCCAGGCACGCTTTGTGCAGTTGAGGGGCGCTCAACGTTTCGACTTTGCAGGACCTCAATCTGGCGAGTTCGGCTCCGTTCCGGGCGTGCGAGGCTGACACCAGGCTGCACCCGTGTTTGTCATGCGTGCGTGAAACAGGTGTGCGTATAGATGTTGTTTTTCGTTGATCAAGCAAGGATCACGCACCGCTTGTGGATCCGAAGTTCAGACCTCTTTACACATGCATGCTATCGTCCCTGACGATTGCAAACATCGAGCCGGCCAAAAATCAAGACTTGCTGCAAGCTCAAATCCAATCGACCCTTGTATGCATGGTCAGGTCAGAGTCATGACGCACACATCATGATCTGTTTGACCTGCCTGTACATGTACGTACATGTTCTAATACGCTGTATCCGCTTGCAATCGCTAGGCGAGCAAAGGCAAAAGCGCAACCTGGCCGCGGTCGTGGCGGTGGTCGTGGGAGGCTTGTTGAGCGTAGCTACGTGTTGGGTGTTGTTTTCTGCAAGCAACGGCCGCAGGCCCATGAAGCGTCCAGCAGCTTTCTCAGCCGCCAGTGCCCCTGTTGAAGATGAAGACGCATTGCAATGCGACTCCAACATCCTTGCAGACTTGCCATCCAAAAAGCCCCGAAGGAGCAAAGCAGACAGCGCGACCCAGCCCCCATCCAAGGGCAAGCAAGCTGAACCGAAGGCCAGCAAGGCAAAAGCCAAATCCAAACCAAAGGCCGCGCCCAAGGCCAAGGCCAGCCAGGAGTTGAACAAAAAAAGGAAAAATGCGGCAAAGGTTGCCTGGACTCGCCCATCAGGCCAGGCATGTATTTAAATAGTCTCGACGCAGGATCAACCATGTATGCGGCGTTGCAGTAAACGCTTTATAAAGTTTCAAGCACTATATGATCATGTAGTGCGTATCCTGCACTGCTAGATGAAGACAAGCAAATCATGAAGGACGGCCTTCCAAAGCTCGAGAACTACAAGGCTTTCTTGTTCATAGCAACGCGGAAATGCGATGTGGTTCCCCAAAATGCAGGTTGTACCCTACTGGAGCCGTGGCGATGTCTCCGTGGAAAGGAAGAATCCGAAGGGAGAGGTTACAGACTTACAGGGTTCAACGCTTGATAGTCAAACATGGCCGATTGGTTGATCACAATCAGATCTAGAGTAAATAAATGAATCATGGCCTGATGCTGAGGTTTGCTTCGCCTCTGCGAAGAGTATTCATCGGGTCACGTTGCAGGAGGTGATCAGGGTGTGCACCAAGGTTGTCTGCACCCCAGGTGTTGTGTCTCCATCGAACAAAACATGGCACCATTTTCTGGAAATCAAACACACTGTACTAGCTTGATGCCCAGGCAATTGCACTGGACAAAGGTGACGACTTGCAGGCTGTTCTGAGGGATTTCTTCCAAGACAGGGTCACCCTGAGGCGGTTGCATGAGGAACGGGAACATAATCCCGAGTTGACCTTTACCGAGCTTAGCGTGCCGGATGTGGACTAGCCATGCGGCTTGATGGGTTTTTCGCAGTTCAGGAATTGGCCAAGGGATCCTGTAAACAATCGAGTGGGTTAAGTCTATCAGCGGTCCACTTCAGAACCACCGCCCTTCCCGCATAGATTCCCGAGAAACTAAAGGAATTCTGGCAATATGCTTTGGTGGGCCATTTCCTGACTCAGCGGTTCTTAGCACATAGGGGTCCAAGGCGGAATCAGGTCAGCCTGTGCCGCGCCTTGATTGGGGGAGCGTGAACGAAGAGGTTCAAATAGACCTGCACGTGCATGGGTGTCCAGGGGTCCTTTCGTTTGATGGCATTGCGGCATTGCGCAAAACTTGAACCGTTGAGATTGTCGCATGTTGGTGGCATTTTCACCTCAAAGCATTTATGCACAATTTTGGTGGTTGGCCAGCATGGAGTTTCACCTCAAAGCAATTTAGGGAACAGTTTTGTGGCTTCACTTCAAAGCATTTGGGAACAGTTTTGCGGGTTCACCTCAAAGCCTCAAAGCATTTAAAACATGTTTTGTTGTTTCACTTCAAAGCAACTTGGGAACAGTTTTGCGGCTTCACCTCAAAGCTTGGGAACAGTTTCGGTTTTTCACTTCACAACAATTTGGGAACAGTTTAGTGGTTTCACTTCAAAGCAAATTTGGGAACAGTTGTTGGTGAGCAGGGAACGGGTGATAGCACACAGAGTCGTCATGCCGGCCCGCGCCTTGCAGCTGACGCCAGCGCAAGTGGCACTGCTTTTGTGCCTGGGGGCGCCGCCGATTTGGAATCTTGTTTGGTTACATGCAGCCAGGGTGGGGGGAGGCATATATATTAACACCCGGCCCCTTTCAGAACTTGAACTTTCTCATGGTTCTCACTTTTTTTCTAGTGTGATCAAAGTGGATCCACTTTTGGGAACAGAGTGCGTGGCTAACCGTATGCCATGTGGAATCGTGCAGCGCTTGAGTTGCCATAATGCAGCGTGTGGCCATTTACGAATGTGCATTGAGTTGCCCCCGCCCCCTTTTGGCTGGGACGCATCCCAGGATCCATCTCGTGGACTATGTGAGCCAAACCTCCAACAACAAGTTTCGGAGAGCTTCTCGCCTGGCATGGTGTTGAGTACATGTTTCATGAAGAAGTGCCGTGCCACTTCTTCTAAAGATTGACCACAAGCTGCATTGTTTGCAACTTTGGATTCCGACATTTTGCGGTCTTGCCGGATGGACCTCATACTGAGCGAATTGTTGGTGTCACCAAGGATCTAGATAATCTCGACTTTTTTTGCGGATGGGGAGGCATCTCGCGATCCTTCAGCTTGGGGCTTACTGGAGCACGAAAAGCCATCATCCCCTTTCCCACCAACAATGATGAACGAGGTTCCCGCGGCATGGTGTCTGCCAAATATGATTACGATATTGATCCGACGCAGCATGATCTAAGCACTTTGCCGGGGACCTAGCAAACAAGAAGGGCTTCATAAAAATTGACAACTCATGACGCCCGCCAAGGCTGGGCTTGATGGTGGCCATCCAATACACTCTGAGGTGCAAGGTTGGATCTTTGTTTTGGAGTGGTTTGCCTTGCAGTGCCCATGTGTGGATATCGAGGGGCACAACATGCAAGAGCAAAGTGGACCCTCGAGGGGATGTCACAAAACCCTCAGTGGCCATGGGCAATTTGCTTTGTGCAAGAAACTGCCTTCTTTTGCTGCTTTGCGCATGCCGGCAAGTATGGTGGGCGCTAGAGCAACCAAGCTCTTCGGTGGCCCCTCTTCTGCCTTATCTTCGATGGATACGTCACATCAACCGGTGCATGGATGGGCTAGTGCCAGCCACACTCGTGCGCTTGTGCCACGACTGCATGCAGGTTGAACCACTATGGGGCCGGGTATAAGTGCATGCATATAGATTGTGTGATTAAATCGATACCACCGCGACCGGCACCGCTACTAAGTTGGATGGGGTTATTTGGGAGCACAAGTGTGAAGAGATCCTTGGTGACAGGGAACGCGTGCCTTGACAGCACACGAAACTCACCCTGACATGTTGCAATGAAGAAAACAACTTATGCAAATACTTGGGCCTATGATGATGGTTTCCACTGGTTCCCGTTGATCGCTGCATGAGGCCCTGGGTGCACATGCTGGCAACAGCTTCACACATCACAAAGGCCGACCGTGAGAAGCATCAGTGGTCATCTGCCGGCATTGTGAAGAAAACAATTGAGAAGAACCCCCGCAAGAAGATGTGGGTGTATCTCGGCAAGATCTAGACCTGCTAGCTTGCAGTCATCATGGGTTCCAACACATGTACACATGCGTGTGGGCATGTAAGGAGCGGAGGACCCCGTCTCAAAGGAACACAAAGCTATCCCTCTGCATTTTGCTCCCGCATTGCAAGCTTGCACAAGACCTGGTGCAAGGACCCTGGGTTGCAAAACAATAGCACTACTAGTTTTTGACGGGGTCAATTCATGAAGGGGCTCAGCTAAGGAGCTCAACTACGTGCCTACCTTGCCGGAAGACTTCCAAATGGAGCGTGGGCCGCTGCAACAGGCCACCGGTTTTGTGGTATTATGAGGCTCATCAGGGAAACCAAATAGCTTCATGAGCAGCTTTGAAGGAACTCATTCAATTGCCACATGATGTGCTGAATCTACGCGGTACACAGTACATGTATCCAGAAAGTCTTGCGTTGCGAGAACAGGGTCAAGGGAGAGGGGGCCGGGTTCTTCAGCTTCCCCATGGAAATGTAGTTTCTCCATAAACCGGTTTCTTACTCCCCAAAATGATGGTGTATTGTTACGGGGTTCCAAGCTAGTTTGCGGGTTCCCTGGATCCCAGTTACCAGATCTTGCCCTTTGGGTTTTAGAGGTTGGTTCCCTAGAAACTCACATGGTAATTATTTTGAAATGGCTCCGACTTCAAAGAACACGCTCTTCGCGCAACCAGGCGAGCCCCGACTTTTGGGCCGATGCTGACTTAGTGCCCAGTCTCAAAAGTGGCATTTTGAACCAGTACATGGTACATGGAATCACGCCCTTTAGCTATATACTCATTTGAGGGTGCTCTCATGGATCACCCCAGGTCCTGCCCCAGCTCAGGAGCCGTGCGTGGCCTTCCTGAGATCGCGCAAGGAGTTCAAGCCTCGGAAGGGCGTGCCGATGAGTGCGACACCACTTGGTCCCGATGAGCTCAAGAAGTTTTTGGCCGACCATGTGTACATGCATTTGCAAACATGATCAAAATCGATCAATATCAATCGGGGAGCCTGTTGGATCCAACAGCAGTACACCCCAAACAATTAGTGCGATCACTGGTTGCACGGTGCTCATGCACTCCTGGGGTTTCAAATGGCAGTGCGTCGATGAAAAGAACCAATATTGGCATTGAAGGGTTTCCCGGTTTGTAGTCATGCATCAGCAAGTGGAATCGCACTGCTTGATCTTTGAACAGTTGCTGATTGTTGTGAACGTTCATCGTGCCCTGAAGGCTCATTTGGAGCTACGTGTGAGAGTAGGTTCCGGGGTGTTTCGCAAGCCGCGTCTGGTGACCAGGCCAGGCACAGCACAAACTGAACCGTGAGATAGGGGGTCGGAACCGTGAGATAGGGGGGTGGAACCGTGAGATAGGGGGTCGGAACCGTGAGAAACGTTAAATAGAGTTTCATGCTGTCCGGACTCCAACAATCTGGGGGAGTTCTAGTGCAAAACTGGCTTTCCAACGTGACCCGCCGTCATGAGTTGTGAACTGGTATTCAATTCCATTGTTACATCGGTCAATCCTTCTGGCCACCCTTTCTAATAATACTTGAGCCCATCCTTGCTCCATCCTGCTGGCCACCCATTCAATTCAATTTGAGCATATCCTCGCACACGGCGAGGCCACATGGGAAAGCGAGCGCAGAAAGCGCCTACGACACCTGTGGTGATGCACACCGCAAAGTCAGACCCCAATGCCGTTCAGGAGATCTTGGCAAAAGCTAAGCTGGCAAGCTTAGCTGCACAGGAGCTTTCTAAGAAGGCATCACTTGCCAGTGTGCCTAAGAAGACCAGCTCGTCCAGTTTGCCCCCGGCCGGCAGTGATGATGTGCCTCCTAGTGGCACCACAGCGGACAGCAGCCCGCCCAAGGCCACGCCTGTCAGCCCGCCGAAAGCTGCCAGCCCGCCCAAAGCTGCCAGCCCGCCCAAAGCTGCCAGCCCGCCCAAGGTTGCCAGCGCCAGCCCGCCCAAAGCTGCCAGCCCGCCGAAAGCTGCCAGTGCCAGCCCGCCCAAAGCTGCAAGCCCGCCGAAAGCTGCCATCGCCAGCCCGCCAGCCCGCCGAAAGCTGCCAGCCCGCCCAAGGTTGCCAGCGCCAGCCCGCCGAAAGCTGCCAGCCCGCCCAAGGCTGCCAGCCCGCCCAATGCTGCCACCAGCCCGCCAGTGAAAGCGACTCCGCCCAATGCAGCGGACACCAGTGTGCCCGCGACCTCGCAGCTCAACAAGCAGGAAGGCTCACAGGAGTCCAGCTGCACACACCCACCAACCAGTGTTGCACGGCCACTCAAAACTCGTGCGTGCCCACGAGATCTCACAGAGACAAATCTCAGCCCGGACAAGAAGAAGCCGCGCCCCACGCCGTCGTCAGTCACACCGTCCGATGACGAGTCTGGATCTGCTGCCATGTCCGCACAGTTCGGCAAGCGCACGCTGAGCTTCACCAGTGATGGCAGCTGGGACAATGGCCTTCCACCCAGCAAGATGGGCGGGTACAGCCAACGCTGGTGGTGGGGCCCCGACCACATGTGGTCGGACAGCAGGGATCATGACGGCTGGATATGGATGGGGGCCGCGCTGGTCCAGCAGCTGGGATGAGAACGCTAACTACTACGGGCGTCGCCACTCGCAAAGCTGGTCCTACCAAGGAAGCGACGCAGGAGATCGGCTCACGGACTACGACGGGGACCACGCTGATGAAGTTGCACAGGTTCTGCTGGAGCGCATGCCCACGAACGTTGGGCCCGGGGATGATGGCCACCTGGCCACGGAGCAAGGACACGTACCTCCTGCTGATGACACTCCTGCTGATGAGCAGGAAGGCACCCCTGCTGCTGATCCGGAAGCTGAGCAGAAAGATGCTCCTGAAGGCGCTGAAGGTGCTCGTCACCCCCAGGCTCTGGTCAAGAACGCCAATGACCCGAACGCGTGGCGGAAGGACAGGAAGGGTGAGTTCTTGAACCCTCCAGCGCTTTATATGCGCTTTTACCGCAGTGTCCGAAGTTCCTCGCCTGTACTGTGTTGAGCATTGAGTGCAATCACATGCTCTTGCCACTCCGTATTGCCACACCACTTGTGTGCATTCACACTTGAATCAGCACGGTCACCATTAAGGGGCCAGTACGTTGCACCACACATCTCTGAGGCACTAAAGCGCCACCAGAGGTTCAGGAGCAGCTCGTTGCCGCAGAGAAGTCCAGAAACAAAATGCACCAGCTTTACATGCACTACGTGAGCTGCCGCGGCGAATGGGAGCGCTGCAGCTTGGTGGTGTCCATCCGCAAGCAGACCGCCCACACCTCTGATGAGGTTTACGAGTGGTGGGATGAGAAGAAGATGAAGTCTGAGTTGGGAGAGGACTTGGCCGTGGACCTAATGAAGCGTCACGCTGATGCTGAGAGCAAGCTATCAGCTGCTGAGAAAGGAAAGTTCATCCGCGTGTGCTTCGCATTGCATTCAGCGCAGGTCCTTTCGTTCCAAAGTCCACTGAATATCAGATCACACGCTGCGCGTGAGTAAACTTCATGATTGACCATGCTCCCAGCAATTGCCACTCTTGCCTGATCATGAGGCACAAGGACTTCCCTGCCAGAAAGGACCTGTGGAAGTACAAGAACTTCGCTGCCTATATTGACAAGACGACCAAATCGATCACACACAGCGCGGAACTGTCAATGCAAGCGGAGGTGGAAGAGGAATCCTTCCACACAGCCATGTGACTTTGTGATGAAATTAGTTGCCTCCCCTTTTGTTTGCACACACCGCCACTTAAAGGGACAAGTTGTAATGTCAGCACACGATTATATGAGTAACCCTCCCCCGACTAAAGGTTTCCCCTTTGCCCCACCCCCCCCAGATTGCCACCAATCCTGAAAAATAAAGGGCCAACAAGCTGGTTACCAAATAATTTTTGGGCCCTCCCCGGAACCCCCCCCCCGATTACTTGTAAGCCTATATCCCAAACGTGCCCAAAAGGGTCAAAAGCATTGTGGAATTCGAAGGGGTTTCAGATCAAACACGGTGCCAGGGCAGCGGACTGGAACCCGCTCAGGTAGTCCGCGGATAGTTTCCTCAGCCCAGGCACCAACCCGGGGTTATGATTCAATATTGGCCGAATCCCCAATTGCAAGTCATAACCAAATTTGAGGGTGACCATTTCAATCCTGATCCCACTTGTGGGTTTAAACCAAATCGAACAATATATTCGGCCACATTGATGGGTTGCGTGTAAACCCTGAAGGGGGTTTGTGTGGAAGGGCTGGGGCTGTTTGAAGGTTCATGCAATTGGAACATCGTGGCTCATTTTGTTTTGACCCCTGGTGCATGGGCTAACTAGCCGGGGTTCTTTTTCGAATCCAAATGTTGCAAGGTGATGAAGCCGGGTTGTAGGGTGAAACATGATGACCCAAATACCTCTTCACCAACCCGAACAACAGGAGTCTGATTAACGCCCCTTGATTGAAAGACCAATGGGTTCAATCGCCATTTTTGGGTTTCATGGCTGCTCAACTCGGATCGTTGTGCACCTCACAAAATGGGACCCATTAAATGTTCTGCATTTTAGGGGTCGGCCTCTTGGGTGGCCTTGGGAGTATTCCATGATTCTAGGGCCCCTCTGTTTTTTCCGACAAAAGCCGGACTCTAGAATCCAATCCCAAAAAAGTGCGTGTGCCACACATCACCGCAATGGGTCCAAAAATGGGAAGTTTCTTTTTTTTACTAGGGGTCCAAAAAGGGTTTCAAACACATCATGATCATACAGGGGTCCAGGAAGGATATACGCTCAGGGTCCAAACAGGGCCTACTATTTCTCCATGTGTTTTTTGACTTGCAAGTGCCATGCATGCATCCTTGAGGCCTTTTATAACCCTCGCAATGGAACATCGCTAGATATGTTTTGTGTTTTTTTTCTCGGGGGGGGGAGACCATCTATATACACTGCGCTTGCCCTTAAGGGGCAACGCGATGGACGAGATCGATCAGACGACGGACACATGCCTCCCGGGTGGGCCAAAGAACAACATCAAGAAGACTCCGAAAGAAAAGACTTTGCAGCAACGAGCTGCCCAGGCCCCGTGTTTGATCTCATAAGACGAGCGAATCATATCGGCGACCGGTGTGCCCAAACAAAACGCGCAGGCGAACAACACTGCGCACAAGCTCCTCACAGAGTCTGCCAAGCTGGCCACAGACCTCGCTTCTGCGGCCAACACAGAAGTGACACTCTGCTCCGTTTCATCCACCAGCATCATTAGCACAGCGAGTTAGGTTACCAGCTTAGCGCGTACTTAGTTGGTCTACTGAGGAGTGACCACTTCCGTGGCGCTCTTCAGAAGGACCTCCAGCAGTCCGTCAAGGCGACGACGACTGCCAAAGATGCTCTGGTGGCAGCGATGGCCACTGAAAAGAACCTTGAGACACGTGTGGCGGAGTCTTGGCTACTAGCTCAACAAATTTCCAGGAGGATCTAGAATGGGTATCTTAAAATAAATCGCGTCATTGATCAGTTGCAATTTGCACCGCAGAGCAACCAATGCCACTGAGGATCTTGATGCCCGCTGTGCTGAGATGAAAAGAGTTGCTGACACCGTGAAACAGCACACCAAACCCAAAGGCACCGCCAAAGCGAGTGCCAAATCCCGTGGGCAAAAACGCTCACTGCAGAAGTGAAGGGCCCGGATGCAACCATTACTTGGTTCGC
This sequence comes from Effrenium voratum, assembly GCA_963377175.1. Classification (NCBI taxonomy): domain Eukaryota; class Dinophyceae; order Suessiales; family Symbiodiniaceae; genus Effrenium; species Effrenium voratum. Next base: position 220,940 of record CAUJNA010003553.1, read on the forward strand.
TAGATTTGAAAAAAAAACAACCTATCTAAACATGATTCGTTTCGTGCAAGTACAGGTTTGGCTCAAAACATGATCATTAAAGGGTGTTCCTACAGCTTTGCGTTTCAGCCCATTGGGCCTGGATTTGTGTGATCAAGGTAGTTGGGCCTGGATTTGTTTCTTCCAAGGCACCCTTTTTGGGGGTATACAATTATAATGAAAACCACGCACTATGTCTTGGAGGTCCCCTAGCTGTACAGCTTTGATCACCCATCACACTCCTTTTAAAAACAAAAACAAAAACGCGGATCCACAAACAAAGCAATACTCCTTCCAGCCACGGTTTTCCTTTGATTGGGCAACCCTGCAAGTTACCACCAAGGCGGTGAGATAAAAATATGATTACGTTGCAACAACTTCAAGGGCTAAGGGTTGCCTCCGGAGACCAATTTTGATGCGGGATGGTGCCAAGACCATAGGCTTTGAACGCAACAAGTGATCAAATGAGCTTGATTTCACATGCGTGGTACCCTGAAAAAGTGCTTCCCTTTTGCAGGGTCAATGGCGCCCAATTAGATGTGTGGCGGGAAGACTGGCGCATGCTAGATGGTGCTTTGAGATTGCGCAGTAGGGCCAACCAAACCAGCTAATGCGTTTTCCATGCACTGAGCTATACATGTAAACACATGCACATGTTTGGTGATTGAATCCACATACCAGCTGGCTTGGTTGGATCCACTGTGCCGGGGATTCAAGGTTCCACCCGTGAGCCAAACAGCCTGCTGATCAGCCTGTACATGTGGCTAAGCACCCTGCAGTTGGATAGTCAAAGGACTTTCAAATGCATAGCGTGGATGATGAGTAAACTGGAAGGGTGCCTTGCATATTTTCCCTTGGGTCCGCACTTAACCGAACGGCGTGGGTGCGCGGGGACCCGGGCGGGATGATGATGGCCACGTAGAAAAAAGCGTCCAGCCTTAGCGCCGCGACATGTTGCAAAAGAACGCCCCTTCCAACCCTTTCCCACCGCAGGTGCTCAGCTGGACGATGAGAAGGTGACTGCAGAAGAAGCAGCGTTCGCTACGCACTTGTTACTCGTCACCAATTCAATTCCTTTTTGGTGGGACTTTTTGAACCTTCTTATCGGAACATTGATCAGGGGGTGCCAATTGATCAGGGGTCCCAATTGATCAGGCTGTCAAGTTTGGGCGAGGGAGAAGGCAGTGCTCGAGACGCTGTGCGGAAGGCCCAGGCTGTGGTACAGGCAGGGCGTCAAAAACATGTGCAGGTGGAATTTAACATGCTCACACCCCACACATTTTGAGGGTTCATGATTCGAACAAATATTGAATTCGGGATCCTTATTTCAATCGGGTTGAAATCTAGGCAGGGGGGGATCTATCAAACTCCCTACTCGTCCCTACTTGATCGAGGAAGCTGGGAGCGATAATGTTCATCCTGTCACTCGACGCGTTGGTGCAATTCCACAGTCGAACAGCTCTAGGGATATCTTCAGGTTCGTCAAGTTGCCGCTGGACGTCAGCTACGTTACATGTGATGTTTGCAATGCTGTAGGCGAAAGGGAGACCAAGAAGCTGCCCATGTTTGATCCGCATGAGCTGTTAGACTACGGGTGGCGCACTGGCCGGTTTGCCATCTCTGATGATGAGCTTACGAGCCTTGCTTCGCAAGTTGTGCAATAAAATTTTGTTAGACTGGTAATTTCTCTGCATGATGATGATTATTTGAGGGGTACCAGGTTCTTTCGTGCAGCACGCCCCTGGCCTGATTCCCACACCCTCGGCAATTTGTCTGACTAAATACTAGCTATATTGAATTCGAAAGGGTTGCTTTCTTTCAAGGATCCATAATTCTGTTCAACGAGGACACCCGATGATGTTCCTCATTCACACAATCCTCAAACGCAATTGGTCCACTCAGGTCTTCAGATAAACAAGTCCTGATCTAGATCTTGACGGGGTCAGGGATCATCACGTTGGATCTGATCAGGATTAACCCTCAACACGAATTTGGAATGCTAACAGCTTGAAACTTGTACTTTTGAGGTCGAAGGGATTAAGACCGATCATGGTCTAGCTACTTTCTGTTCACCCCTTCACCGGCCCTGTCCATACCGCTTGGGGCGCTGGCTGGCCAGGCGGTACTGGCAGCACTGGCGCGCGGTTGGAACCTGGGCAGCCAATCACCCGGCACCGGACACTGCTGTGCCCGTCGCAATCTATGGAGATGAGGCCCGATATTCCCAGACTTACGGGGATAAGTTCATAGCGCTATGTCTACAGTTTGTGCTGTTACCAAAGCTGAAGGGATCAGCCTGGACAAAAAACCTGCTCTTTTTCATCGTGTCGTCAAACATAATTTGTGGAACTGGAGGGGTGGACGCTTGCCTGCACATTTGCCCTCTTCTTTATTTGATATCAACAAAAGCACACCTAAAAAAAGAAGCGTGTCAAAAAAGCCCATGCCGGAATCCAGATGCGAAGCAACTGAAACCATGTACAGCCCCCCCCAATATTCAAATTATTGGAAACCCTTTAATGGCAAATGATCACCAACAGTCATCGTAGTGAGACGTCCTGGACGGGGCGCCCAATAAGCCCAACGCCACATCCTCTTGAGGCGTAGTAATGAAGCTGTACTGCTCCGATCCTTCATTAGGGAGCACCTGAACTCGTACAGCTCTCCTCGCAGCAGTCCACAGACGTCGCACGTGTTCTGCGAAGCGTCCAGACAGTTCGCAGTCTGCCCGATCTTGTCAGCAGACCGTAGTCAAGACAGTGCCATTCGCACTTCGCATGCGCTGATCAGTCAAGTCCAGCAGCCGATCACGACACCGGTTAATTAGGGGCCTAGATCATAATTTCCAGCAGAAGGTCAAGTGACCGCAAAGCTCATTTTTATAATGCCCCAAAATTAATAAGAACATCCTCAAAAACAACATTTCGGGCATTATGGTAAACTGTTGACCTTTGCGGTCACTGGACCTGTGTTGGTTGCAGTTAACGTTAACTACATGTCCAACCAACAGGGGAGACCGATAACGTATTTTCGTCATCATGGGGCCCGGTGATATGCCGGTTTACCTGGCAGCTTTGTAAACCGAATAGTGAATTACATTTTTTGAGCAGCTTGGCAAACAAGTAAGGATACCTTGCGCCCAATCTTGGAACGAGCAGTTTGGTCATTGAACTTGGCGCTGGCTGCTAGACGGCCGCCTGTTGGGATGAGATCTCAGTATGGTATTGGCAGGCTTGCAGCTGCCAGGGCTCAACAATTTGCAAGTCTTTCAGCTTCTTTCGCTGTCACGGAAATTCGTGGAGATTGGAAATGGATAGTTGAGCTGTTTCAGTTGATGCATCATTGGTGGAAGGCAGGTCGTATATGCCACAGGTGCGAAGCAGCCCGGATTCCGAAGCCCCTTTGCTCACTGGTAATATTTATGGTTGATTCCCATATTTTGCTCGCGGGTTTCAAACTTGATCACATTGACCTTTCACCCTGAACAAAATGTTGATAAGGTTTGGGCCGCTGTTCACAGATTTTGGGCGATCCTGGACTTTGAGAACAACAGTCGAATTCCTGGCGCAGTGCTTGCCCGTGGATCATTCCCCCTTGGTACAACTTCATGGGTTCAGTGTGGACCAAATGCCCCTCGTCGTTTCTTGAATGGCCAGGTACTGTGGATGGACTAAATCCTACACCATGGCCACCTAAGAAGCCTTGGAATGGTGATTCCCCTGTAAACTCCAACTTTCAAAGTGGTGCAGGATTTCGCCCATCAACAGTATGAGGGTTTTTGCCGATCGATCAAACAGGATTCCTAGAAGCTAGCTGGAGACCCTGATAATTATTTTTCATTCGAGCGCTAAATGCACCCCCTCACAATTTCAATTATTTGGTTGCTCTTGAGTGTGTATGTCTCAAAAAACTGCCAAATTAGGCTGATCTCATCACATGAAAACACATGTTCCCTGAACAGGCGGTGGTGCGCAATGCACACGCTCAACCTCGGGATCTATCCTGTGGCCTTAGCAGAGGGCCTTTTGGTGCTAGCGGATTGGTGGGTCGCCACAAATCTTGACGGGCAGATGCATGATGAGGATGCTTTGGATGAAGGACTCAAGAAAATGTTTGTGCGCTTCAAACAGTGGACCAGCAACAACAAGATCACTTGCAGCATGCGACAATGGAAGCGTGCCACATTGCACATCAAAGAGTGTGACAACATAGTTTTCCCCTGGATGCTGGTAAAAGCTTTCAACGCTCGAGTGGTGCTGGCTTGGCTTTCCGTGCCGTGAATGCATATTGGCAACATCAATTGATTCAATAATGTTTTAATGATTTGTCGCGTGTAGTGAAATAAGGGACCTTCCCAAAATGCAAGGACGAGCTGTTCACGGAGAAATCCTGCATCTTGGCTGCCCGGCCCGGCGAGGCTGCTGCTCTTGCTGGCCGCCGCCAGCAAATGGCGTCTCTAACGATGGGAGCTGTGTTCCTTGACCTAAAAAAAAGAAAGCATGTTTTTTGTGTTTTCCCTTTTTTTTGGGGGGGGGATCTGTCAAAGCCAGTCCCAACCAATTAATCGAGCGGTGTTGCTTCATCAGCCAGTCCATAGAACCAGTAGTATGCCTGTATTTAGGGAGAATGCTTCAATGAAAACACAAATCGTTGCAGAATTGAAATACTGGTTGAGTGCACCGGTGATCTAAGGTGGTCTCTTGCTGAGTGGCAGAACCTTTGCGAACGTTCCCCACGGTACCTATCACATGAACAAGCACATCAAATGTATGATGTTGGCATGGCAGCCCTTCATTTCATGCTAGCTGCCGCGACTGAGGCATGTAATCAAAACATGTCACGTTGGCTGATCCTGCCAAAGTGCCATTTATACCATCACATGCTATGTGACCAGCTCAAAGAGCTTTACAATTGCAGATTTTACCACAATTACGGTGGGGAGGACTACATGGGGGTCCTTAAGGTCAGCTGTGCTCGAAATGCAGGCGCCAACATGCATGAACGTGTGTTGCGGCGCTCTCTGCTGAAGCTTGTGGTGCTACGCCCTGAGGATGTAGCCAAGATGGGTCAAAATGGTGCAACGAGGGCGGGCGGACATGTCTCTGGTTCCCGTTTTTTTCGGAACCGGGCTTGGTTCCAACAAATCTGGCAACCGGGGCCCAGTTACCAGCTATAGTGGTAACCAGGAAGCGCTGGGACATGCTTCCAATATTGCGAGACTTTGTCAGGGTGAATGTGTAGACCATGAGACCCAAAAAGGTACTGTATCAGGCTCAGCATGCAGATGACAGGCACATGAGACATCGTGACCCCTGAGCCCTCCTCTGTCAAGTCCACCTCTGTTTCCACATCAACGATTTCCTGAGGCTGGGCCCTGACTATTATAACGGTGGTAAGAAAACCCTTTAACTCAAGACAAGGCTCCACTGGCAAACCGGCTTGCCGCCAGAAGTCTCGCGAGGCGTTGGCGCCACCACGGCCGATCTTTTCCAAGACGACGGTGCCAGGACTGAGGTCGCAGCCACGGCTGTTCGCCTCCTGCGTGGTTTCCATTTCTCCCACTAGCTGTCAAACAAAGCAACGAGTCCTTTTGGGCTGCGCTTGCAGAAGCTATCACTTGTTCCACCGGTTCCTAAGCTAGCTCAAGTTTGCCTTTGTTTCTCAACTGCGCAGATAGCTGTAGCATGAACCCTCAATATCCCTCACGCAAAAAATAGACTGCTTCACAACTTGGAAGAATTTGAATGAAGCCTTCAACTAGTGCTGAAAGTTGAGGGCCTCGTGTTTCTGCAAGCCAAGGTACCCCATTCCCAACTCTTTCTTCCAGGTGGTCCAAGAAGGGGGCAGCAGTACCTGAAGAACACAGGAAGCTCTGTCTGTCACGCAACGGGACATGCGTGTGCGAGACTTGAACTGGGCGTCTTTTCGTCACTCAGCCAAACGAAATCCTTTTCGGGCCTTGCGCAAACTCAGCAACCTTCATTGCAAAATGGGATTTAGTAGAACATCAACGGTTAGATCGCTGGACAGCCTGAAGAGACTTTGCGCAACAGAGAAAGAGAACCCTGTTGCAACTGCGCGCCCTACCCCTGCCAGTTGGCAGGAAACCAGAGCTGCAACAGACGGCAGCTTGATCAGGATGCGCCAGGCGGGACTCACTCCGCCTTTCGCTTCTTAGCCTCAGCCACGCTTTCGACCGGAGCCACACGTTTTCCACTTCAAAGGATTCTTTGTTTCGGCGAGCGGTCAGCTTCTGTTCTCGCGCAAGCCCATTCCCTGCGTAACGCGAACCTTTTGTACTGGACAGCGGCGAGCCTTGAAAGCAATCTATTTTCCAGTGAACAAGGGAACCACCTCTTTCAGTAACCCCAATCAGAGGAACCTTCAATAATAAGCAGTCAAGAGCCAACCCGCTTCCATCGAAGGACCGTAAGGGTTTCTCAGCACGGCGCCCTGTTGCTTGGTACCTTTGAATGAGAAGAAACAGCTACTTCTGCTATCATTCGTGTTGTGGATAATTCACATTTGAGTGAAATTAGCTTCCAAGTACTTCTTCACACGGAAGTCATGAACAATGTTGGATGATACGCCAACTTTAAATACTGCGGGGGCAAAACTTGCCCTCAAAGAGTCAACAATGCCGGTAAATCGCCAAACTTTCAATTGCCACTCAGGTGAACACGAACTCCTGGAATGGCAGCGAGTTCTTTGAGCTGAAGCCAGGCGAGGGGGCGTGGGTCTTTGTCTGAAACAGCAAACACCATGTAAGCATTTGCCCACACGCACAGTATTGTTTGTAACGAATGAAGCGTTCACTTACAAATTTACCAGAATGCAATCCAAATGATATAGGTAAGTGCTCTTGGCCTGCGCCATCTCCCAACAATTTGGAAAGTCCCGGAGTCTAAGAGTTCGGGCGCTAGTGACCTTCTCAATGATGGCTGTGACGCTTTGCAGGAGGGCTGTCTGGATCGCTGACCAGCGGTTAAAAAAAAGGGCGGCTACAGGCAAACCCAAGTGTGACTGTTTTCGCTTTGATCCCCTGGCAGCGCTTTTCTGTGAAGCAATCTTTGTGAACGCCCACCGTTTCTGAGAGCCTAGGAGCCGGAGCCATATTCTTCTTGCACGCCTGCACGCCCTTCTTATAGACAGTCAAGGTCTCGTTGATGGCTTCCAGCAAGTTTGTTACCTTCAGAGGTGCGATAACGTTTCTTTCAATTTGGAAATGTCTGCGCCCTGCAAGCACGCTCTGCAAGGTCCCTATTTGCACGGCCTCCTTCGACTCTGTGGCCTTCTCCAAGGCGTCCCGGTGATTCTTGAGAGTTTCGATAGGCCCAGTCACGTCGGCCACCAACACCCGCAGCAAGTTTTGGTTCCTTCAAGGTTTAGATTTGCATGGAGGGTTGCGCGACACGGATACTAAGACTGGCACACATTCTCAGCCAATTTGCCCTCCCAACTGGAGGCTTCAGAACAAGCCGCAGCTATTTCTTTCAGGGCCTTGCGCCAATATTCAGCGCGCCAAAACATAGGCGCGTGTGTAACAATTACGCGAAAGCCTTCTTTTTCTTGGTCTCCAAGGACACCTCTGGCTTCTCAGACTTCTCATTCTTCTTCGCCTTGTTTTGCTTGGCTTTCTTTCCTCCCTTCGCCTTTGCCTTTGGCTTTGCATTCTTCTTGCTCTGGTTAGACCTTGGCACGGTTTAAGGGAAGGACTTCTCCACACATGAACGGGTGTGGCTACTCTGTTTCCCACGATTGCAGAACGAACGCTTTTTAACACTGCGACGCCCGACCCCGTGCGTGTTCCATCGGTCCCAAAAGAACCACCGACGCGCAGTTTCGCTTTCTTTCACCCGGCCACAAGATCAAGCGCGGAGTAGGAGAACGAAACCGCCGCTGGTCAGGCGAGCCGCGCTCCTTGTCAGCTTCGTCCAAAGTGTCAGCGTCGCTGGTCGCGGATTCCTCATCAGCGTTCTCCACACCTGTCTCCTGCTCGGTCTCGGACTCGTCAAACTCTGCCTCCTCCTCAAATACCTTGAACTGCATGAGGCCCTTGCCCGGAAAGTCCGGGTGTTCTCGACACAGTCCGTTCGCAGTTTTGTCCTCCACCAAGCAGTCCACCAGTTCGTTGTCCTTGTACCTCGAAACTTTGCGCAGTCTTGACACAGCTGTGCTTGTAAACGGCAGTGCGCTAGTTAGTTTGACGGTTGATTTCGCAATCATTTTTTAGGCACGGAGCCGCTCGTCTAGCTCCTTTCTTGTTCGCCAGCACGTCTTCAAGCTGCGACGCGAGCGCGTCTTGCGCGAAAGCTTGCTGAAAGTCCTTGACTTTTTCCAGGACCCGCCGCACGCAAAAAAGTCCTCGTACAAAAAGGACATGGCCTTTTCGTCACCGCCTGACAGCGGGTACCCCTGTTATAAAGCTGGCCCTCCCTCAAAAATGTTTGACTTCAGCTACAACTCATTCGCGCGTCAATTCCCTGAGCTGGGCACACGCGTCTTAAGGCCCACACTCGCACGTGCCTTCTTCGCTGCATCTCTCACTTCTTTTGGCGTTCGTTGACCTGAGCGGGTGTACAGAAGTCAGCTGCGCGTAGGTTTGTCATGCACGCAGAAGTGTGGAAACTTTAATAGCGTGTTAAGTGCCATGCTCTTCAAGCTGCGCAGGAAGCGCATATAGTGCGCTCGCTTCTTTGCTTTCTGATTGTCAGGTACATTCTGGCCCTCAGGAACCTCCTCTGCTATATTGGTGCCGACTGAGCTAGGATTGTCCTGAGTGATTTCCTGCGTTGTTGCACGGTTGAGTGCAGCATCTACCCGTTCCTTCTCGTTGGGCGTGATTGTAGTTGGAAAGACCCATTGACCCGTGGCATCCTGTTGCAACTCGTGCCAAGCGCCATCCTTCCAGCCCCAGTGTTTGGTGCCAGCTTCTGCGTGCGCCGGATGCGCTGTGGCAGGCGTAGGTGTGGGTGTGGTTGAGGCTGTGCTTGGCAGTTGCGGGGTCGGCTGGCTGGTTGGGCTGGTCATGAGTTGCAGAGTCGGCTGGCTGGTTGGGGTGGCAGGTGACGGGGGCTTGTCTTGTTGTTGGCTGGGCTGCTGCTTGTCTTTTGCGTCATCATCTTTCTTGTTGTTCCTCCTCTCCTTCTTGTCCTTCTTGTCCTTTTTGTCCTTCTTCTCCTTTTTCTCAGTTTTTTCTTTCTTCTTGTGCTTCTTTTCCTTAATCTCCTCGTCGCCCGTCAAATTGGGGAGGTCCTGGCTGCAGATCAAGTCCACGTCTGCCACACGCGGCATTCCTGACACTTGGTCCCACACAGGACTAGAGCTCGACATAGAGATGTGAACGCGTGCGGCGCAGGGCAAATGTGTGAACAACGTCGCGCGCAGGCGGTTGGTCCACTGGCTGGCCTGCAAGTACTTCAGCTACTGCGTCAGCCGGCATGCGCCTCAGCAAAGGGACTGCTTGAAAGGGTCTGCGGCGCTGGGAAGGCAAAGACTCCTCCGTCCAGGGTTGTTGGCTGGATCCTGCTTCTAGTTCTGTAGCACCGCTGTTGACTGACAAGGCATCGCTCGACAGAGGCTGTCGTGACATGCCGCCGGTACGAGTTGCTTGTGTTTGCGCACGAAGCTGGAGCCACGCAGACAAATTACAAACATATGTAGAAGCGCGAGCGGGTAAGCGAAAATTTTCCAACAATGTGGGTGTGCCAAATCACGGTCATTGGCTGGCATTTCACGGTCATTGGCTGCCAAATCACGGACAACCCCCGGCATTTCACGGACAATGGATTTTAGTCCCCAGTGCCAGATTGCTCAAAGCCTGCATGCGTGACACAGAATCGTGGCCCGCAGCTGCAAATTTAATTTCCCACGAGCCCGCAAACGCGCACGATGTCCAATATCGTTTGGCTTTAGACCGAGCAATGAAAGCACGTGCGAAGCTGGGCTCTTGATCTAAGAAAACTCTTTAGAGAAAGGAAACACAGGCGCGAAAGTTCCATCCCCAGGAATCGCTCAAGCTGGCTCAGGTCAGCATGCGCCCACGCGCAAGGAGGCTCCTCAAGGCGTTGGCCAAGAGACTTTCAAAGGCAAGCGGGCAGTCAACTCACTAGTTAAACACTGTTGAATGCGCTCACGGCCAGTTGAAGTTCTTGAGCCGGAGTTTTTTTTGGCGCTTGAGACAGGCAAGGTAGTCCTGCTGGGGAATGATGTCAGGGTCGACGCACGTCAAGGTCTGGCTTGCCTGCAACTGGCAAGGCGCGGTGTTTACCTCAAGTGCAACCACATTTGCTACTACGACTTTCGTGAGCTTTGACATTTTTGTAAAAACATGACATAAAGGAGACGTAGCCCCCCTCAAAGGCTGATTTTGCAAGGTGTCCCAAAACACGGCTTTTGTAGCTCCAAAAGGCATTGTCCAGGACACCTCGAAAACGAAGGAGACGTAGCCCCCCTCAAAGGCTGATTTTACAAGGTGTCCCAAAACACGGGTTTTGTAGCTCCAAAAGGCATTGTCCAGGACACCTCGAAAACGAAGGATCGAGAAGGGCGCGCGCAACCAGGCCTTGAGAACCTTGTTGTGTTCCCGGATGACTTTGGAGGCGAAGGTTCGTGTGTAGACCCCAGATCTTTTCAAATCTTTCCCTCCACACCTAGGTCTTAACACGCTTGGGCGTTTCACTTTCAATGGGATTCGGAAGCGCAGGTCAACTCACTCTGAAGGCCGTTTTTCGGGGTGGCCCCAACATGAATTTTTGGCTCAGAACAAAACGTTTTTGGGACACCCCTGAAAACGACCTTCCTTGCAAGAGCAATCAAGGCGCACATTTCGCTGAGTGCCACCCAGCACATCCTTCTTGAAATGCTTCTTGACCATGCAGGTTTTCTTCCTCGCCTGCAGAGTCTTGATCTTGGCGCGGATCTCAGGCGTCATACGCCGGTAGAGGTGCGAGGTCCCTGGCCTTGCACGGTTGAGTCTGCAAGCTTCATGAAGAAGTGGCTGAGTGCTAGGCCACGTTCCGAAAACCTGCGTGCCCTTGTAGGAGAAGTGGGCGTAGACACCCATGAAGCTTAGCCCCAGGCTCAAGTCGGAATTGCACATTTGGAAAAGCGCGCGCGCGAGTGGGTCTGGCAAGCGTACAAGAAAAGCTGGGACAGCTCGCGGCTCTGTAGATTTGACGCTCCCCCGAGAAGACTTCAAACACCGACAAGTCCTCAGCTTAGGCTGGAGCGGCGCGCTACACAGCTTGCGGTCAACAAAGGCTGAGGGCTCAGCTCGCTGGCTGCTTCGGGAAGAAGGGTTGGCTCTCTGCGCCACAAAGTCAATGAGGTGAAGCCTAGCCGGAACAGCAAACACAGCGCTGCTAAGAGAAGGCGTTTTCGCTTCAAAAAAGACCTTCACAGGACCCCGTAGATCTGTAGATGCAAGCCGCCAAAAAAAACGATTTTTTGGGAGTTTGCTGCTTCACTAGAAGAATGCAGTCAAGCCGGGATCCTGGCAGTAGCAGCGGGGCTCCGAGCTTCAAGAGAGTCCGGGACCCCCTCTGACTCAGCGCCAGCGGGTGAACCCGGAGTTTTTGGGACGGCATGGCAGGCAAACACAGGGAGGTTTTTCCAGCTGAGCCACGGATGAGTCACTGTTCGTCTCAAGACTTAACGCAAGCTTGCACATACGCAACATGCCATTGCGTTGCAGAAAATTGTTTTGCCCACCTGTCGGAAATTGTCTGGCGGCGCTTGTCTGGCATCATGAAACCCCAACAATACATCATTGCCTTTACAATGATGAAGCCTTTGAGGCCCCCAAGACCACCTTTGGCTTGCGGTTGCAGCAACAATCTGTGGATGATCTTGCCCAGGCAAGGACATCGCTGGTGGGTTCAGAGCTCAGCTGTTTGAAGGCTGCAAGGCCAAGCGCAAGGTGTGAAACCCAGCTAAGCAGTCTCAATGTCACCCCAGCCGGCAAACTGGCGCGCCAGCTTCCACCTTGAATGCGCAGAAACATTGTTTTTGAACGGCTCAAGTACTGAAATTGCAGAGAGGCCACCCTTGAACAATGCCTTCTTGCCTCATCCGGATGGATATCCCATTTTTCTTGTCAATGGTGAACTGCTGCGCCAGAGCATTTTGACGCTGTTCGTCCACAACACGTGCGTAGTACCCAGCATTGCTCCTGACTAGCAATAAGTATGGTTTCCCATGTGTCAACCACAATCGTGAGTCAGTCTAATTGTGCTATGAGTCGGGGTGAGCATGACTGCGATCCCTTTCGAGTCGCCGGCCAACTCTTGAGGAAGGTGTACGGTGACTGACCTGATTTGGCAGGTAGGCTAGCGAGGCTGCGGCCTGCGGCCAATGCTGTCTCACGTTGCAACCAAAACGCTTCCGCCCGCACTCCGCAATCCCTTCAGTTCCAACACCTTGCCTCCAACATATCCTCAACAAAGCCAACAGCGCCCGCGGACTTGTTCTTCCCATCAAGGTCGCTGCACCTTGAAGAACTTGTTTGATCGCTTGACTCGCTGGAGTTGCTTGACTGGCTGGCTGGAAGCTGCTCACAAGGGTCTTGGGTAGTGTCGGTTCTTTTGCTTGCGCTCAAGTCCTGTTCCAAACCTGGTTCCTTATCAGGAGGGCTTTGTGGTTTGAGTCTTTCAGGCGTGCTTGGGTTGTTTGTGCTTGCGTCTTCTGCTTCATCGTCGCTACTGCTGCTGCTGCTGCTGCTGCTAGTGCTGCTGCTTCCAGCATCAGGGTCAGAGTTGATGACCTGCAAGATGGTTAAGAAGACTTCCAATCTAGGATTATTGGGGGGGGGCCAGCCTCATCCTGGTGTCCACTCTGCAAAGAGGCTGTTGAGCTGCTCTTTGTCTAGCAGAAAGTTTGCCACATGCTTGCGAACAAGGTGGGTTGCTGGGCTCCTGGCACGCACTGTCCGAGGCCCAGAGACTGTCCGGATGATGCTCTTCAACTCCTGGATCTTGCTCTGCAGAGGCCCCGGCCTGCAATGCAAGCCGGGGGTAGCAGGGCATTTCAGAGCAAAAACGCCTTGTGCCAGAAGACCTTCGTTCACAGGTCAGAAAATCTTGGACAAGCCCTCGCCAATCCAACATTGCCTCGCAGGCTTCAACCTGGCAGGGGCTGCAAAGCAAGTAGGCTTTTATTGAAATCACATTGGCCCTGCGTTACGCATGTGTGTTGCAAATTATGGAGCTGAACGCAAGGGACCAACCAGCAGTCTATGTTGGGACACTGTGTTGTGTGCGGAAGTCACGCCTTCAGAGCCTTGACGGTGGATGAGTTGGCGTTGAGAAAGTCGTGGATGTCGTTGGCTTCCAAGATCCCTGCCTGGCGTTGGGAACAGGCTGGAAATTAGATTGTGAGCCCATTTGGTATTTTTAAGTGTGTTTCTTTGCAGATGTAAAACCAAAGCTTGGGAGAAAGTCTGTGATGAGCGCAAATTGAATCACACACGCGCACACATTGAGCCTGAATTTCTTTGCCAGTGGGCGTGTCTCTCCCAAAGCTTGTGAACCACGGCTTCAGGATGTCATAGTTAGCTGCAGCCTGAACAAGGGAAATTTCCAGATGCGGCTCAGCACTTGACGCAACAATCAGCCTGCTCGTCCACCGTGACGTGCTTCGAAGAATCGTCCCTGCGGAGTGCGATTGGGTCCTGACAGGAGCTTGATTGAAACGGGTAAAACATCGTTTTTTTGCATTAGTTACTCTTGATATCGATGACTTGGAGACAACAAGAGCCAAAGCGTTGGGACAGAAAGTGACATGTGTCCTCTGGTTTCTTCCTTTGCTGCGCCCGGAATGCCTTGAGGCACTCTGGAGTGCACACGTGCCCGGTCATCCAGTCCTGGCACAGGCGGGGAGATTAACAAAGCTTCTTGTTTTTGCAGTTACGGGCAACCCACCAAGCCTTGACTTTCTGGATGTTCGCCTGCTTACAGCGCCGTGACGCCCAGTGGGACTTTTCATTGCTTTTGCAAAATTCTTCCTTCTCACTTTCCTTCGTGTCAGCCATTGCTGGGAAGCCTTTGGGATCCCTCGAGCCAAACGCTTGGAGCGTGGCTCGCAATAAGTTCATGAGCATATGTTGAAACTGGATGAGTTTGCAACACAGCTCGCTCTGGCAGGCGCTGGCAGGGTGGGCACGAGAACTTGCAGCTGCCTGACGCTGGCCTTGCGATGCGGTTCGGAGCAGGGAAAATGACTCCTGCGTGGGTGGCGCACAGCTGGGTCACAAGCAGCTCCGGCTATCTTCGTTGAAATAGTTTTGTCCCCCAAGCAGTTCTCCGCAAGTGCGTTCCTTGCAGCATAGGGCCCTGGCGGCGCCCTCTGAATCGATCCATCTATGCAACATCCACCTATGTGTCAGCAAGTGCGTCAAGTTGTAAGTTGCCCGGGCAGTTGACTGCGCGTAAATGTCCACACTTCTAACAAAAGCGTTTAGCGCTGAGTTTTCTGGGGGTGTCTCAGTTGCTGCTTGTGACCCTAAACTCCAGAACTGCTGTAAAACCACATGTTGGTTGCGCAAAGCCACTGGACAACTCAAGGTTGACCTGTTGAGTTCCACCCAGGTAGACAGCTGGGAAAATGAGCAGGATGTCCTGAATTTCTTGAAAAGTAGACTGGAACCCCTACTTAGGACTATGACACCTTGCGCTCCTGCGAGCCTGACGGGCAAGCTGCGCGAGCGTTGAACCAGCAGCAGCACATGTGCAGCGGCCCATGCCAAGCAAACAAGCGCCTTTCAACCAGAACCTGATTGGTTGGAAGAGCAGAAAATGATCGCGATGTGGAAGCGGGCACCTGCCTAGCTGCCACCATACTCAATGGCAGCTTCGGATTTTTTTGGGCATTTGCATGTCCCTGGAAATCGCCGGAAAACACAATTGCAAGGTAAAGACACGTGACAGATCACACACACACACACACATGTGTGCGCAGGTGCGCAAACACACACCCACGCAGACACACATCACGAGCAACGCAAAACACGCAAGTGCCAACAAACGCCCGAAAAGACAAACGAACCAAGCAAAGGCAGAAAATAAACAACCAGGCGCGCGCAGCCAATTTTGCAACAAGGCAACGAGAGAACACCACAGCGAGCGAGCGAGCAAGCAACTTGCAAACAGACAGCCAACCAAGCAAAGAAATTGCGAAGGCACAAACAAAGCCAGCCGCAAACGTCACCGACGCCAAGAAGCAAGTCGGACCCGGAAAAACACAAACAGATTCAAACGGTTCAAGCAAGCAGGTAGGCAAACAGCCGGCTGAAAGACTGATGCACACTGATTGCGCAGCATTGAGAAATAACACAAGCAAGAAAAATCAAACAAAGTCAAAGACACGCCCAAAATAAAGAGCGCGAGCTGGAGCCACACACGCGCCGCCCCAAGACAAACACATAACAAAACACGCGCGCACGCACAAACTTGCCTCACGCAAAACTTGGAGCAGGGCCGATGAAACAAAGTCACCACGTGTTTCCAGGAAGCGGGGTCCTCACAGTTGTTGGAAACATCGCAATCTAGGGTTAATGTCGAGAAGAAAACCAGTTGGTTCGCGACTGATCGAGCGCACGCTGCAAGATGTAGTTACGTATACTGTAAACGTGTGTCTAAATTCCCCCAAGGTATGTACACAAAAATGTAGATATAGACACTCTGCATTTTTAAAAGCTGTGTTTCCCTTGCGTTGGCAGCTCCGGCTACCCAGCTTGTCTCCTTTCGTTTCTTCGCCCGTTCACAAGCCAAGGCTGGCAGTATAGTGCAAACCAGCAAGATGAGAAACAAACCTTGGCAACGTCGCTCTGAGGCTCCCTCGCCTGTGTTTCGTCAGCCACGACGCTTCATGGCACACTCGCACCCCACGCACGCGCCAGACGCAGGCAAGGGAAGGTCAGGGATGGTTGACCAAGTGCTCAAATCCGAGAACACGTACGGTCCAAACCCCGAAGCGGGTAGGATTATCGATGAAAACATCGATGCCATGAAGGCGTTCGCCAAGAAAGGTGGGCGAAGTCAGTCACCGACAATAATATTGTCAGGTCCTGGGATTGTTTGGCATGGAACACCCATGCAAGACATCGCGACCACATTTTTCATTTTTCAAGAAGTGCCGCGACGCCGGTTTTCCCGCCTACCCATCCAATGCGATGTGGCTTGGCTGCTCCAAGAAGAGCTCGAACGGTGGTGTCGTCGGTGTCGAGAGAGGCGGTCACCAGTTCATGGGCCTGGTATCGGCGTTCACCGATCTGGCCTCAATCTTGAGGCGTGAATACGCCGTGAATGGCGAGAACCAGGAAACCCTGGCCATTGCCATCAATTATGATTGATGAAGATATGTTGATGAATCTGGGCGGAGGTCATCTCTGCTCCTAGGACGATGTCGAGTGGCCAATGCGCCCAGACGCGTGCCGCTTCGGCCAATATGCCCAGAGCGTCCGGTGCAAAGAATTCGGAGCCTCTGCCTGCACCTCGCCCCAATGCGGGCGATGGGCAGCCGACAATGGCTCAGCGTGTCCGGTCCTCAACGCCACCCGCAACGGGTAACAAACAAAGGCTGGGCCAGGCTATGGCCGATTTTGGTCAATCGGCTGCGAATCGCGGTCTTTCGCCTGCTATGTACGGCAGTCAAAGGGGAACGATTCCCGCAAAGCCGACACCAGCGTGCGGGTACACCCCGTCGACGACTGGCGCTCCGACCAAAACTGGCGGCCAAAGAGTTGCTTTGAAACTCAACACTGGGAAGCATATTATTTTGGTGACCAAGCCGAAACCCCCAGAGCTTCCCAAAGATGCACACACTGATGATTTCCCATCCCTGTCAGGGCGCAAAGCCGCCAACAGATGGGGTGGTGGGACCACCAGGCACGCTGGGGGTGCGCCACCAAAAGTGGGAGGATCGGTACCACTCCTGTCCTCACCCACTGGCCCTCCGTGAAAGGGCAACGCAGACCGCAAAGGGACCCGAGGACGAGGCGCATGGCGGTGCCCAAAGCGGCAGGTGCTGACGCCCCCAATGCTGGGGGCACTGGAGGATGTACTCCCGTGGATAGTACCCTCGGCCCGAAGTTCCGCCGCCGAGGGCTGTCAAGAGCGCCCCGGCTGGCCCGTCCGAGCAGGCAAAGCCCTGTAACACGGACACGACCCAAACGTGGGGGCGATGTTCCAGAAATCACTGGCGAGGGTAATCCTTAGCCAGAGGATAACACTCCATCCCTGTCGACCGATGCGTCGATGGGGGTGGCATCTCATCCCGAAGTGTCCAAGCCTGGAAACGGTGGTGGGGCAGAGGACGACGCTCCTACATCCCCAGCCGACGAGCCGCCGGGCCGCGACGACCCTATGGACGGGAACAGCGCCGGTGGTGGTGGACCCAATCCACCCAATGATGACGGCGGTCCATCCGATTCCGGAGACCCAGAATTCGGCCCGGAGTCGGAATATTTCGCAGCTGCCGAGAGTGCAGATGCCTGCATTGTCGTGCACTTCCTGTGTAGGAGAGCCGGTTACTCGCCCGCAATGGCGGCATGGAGGAACGGGGCATGGCCTAAGCACCTTCTTTTTCCCAACAAGGCGGACAACCTCGAGACCGCCCTCGCTCTTCCTCTGTGGCAGGACCTCCCAGAGGATACATTTTTCCAGATGCTGGACGATGCTTCAGCAACTCGGCGAGTATGACTGGGACTTCTTGTCGAAGGTCATTATGTCCGACACGATGAATGCAGATGAAATTCATCACGCGGGAGCCAAAGCGCTCGCTGCATGGCCTGAGGAAAATCTTGGCCCATTGTCGTTTGGCCCCCAGACGGGCCTAGTCGATCGATACCGCCAGATGCAGACCGAAAGGGTGCATCCCAACAGGGAAGCGGCGAATGAGTCATGCGCCAGTTCGGGGAAACAACACGTTCCCCGTCCTTCTCCGGATGACCAGCCCAATTCGAACCAGATCTCGGCCGACGTACTCCGTGGCCGGGAGGTCCGTTTGGGGTTCATCATGCCCGACTCCCAACGCGGAGATGATGAGGTCTACGCGCAGGACGCGACGTGGAGCATCACGTGCTGTAATTTTTACAAGGCCGCCGCAAACCTGTGGCGTGCGCGGTCGTGCTTGCGAGAAGCCGCGCAATGCATGACCGAAACGGGGTATATTCACCCTCAGATGGCTGCAGCCATCGCGGCAACCGAGAAGGTTGAAAGGTTCTGTAACGTTCTTCGAGCCGCCAACCGCTATGCCGGTTTGGGCTCGTATCGTTTCAATGACATCGTGGGCAAGAACTTGCTCGCTGGTTTCGATGTCTGGAGGACCCCTCTCCCAGGGCGGGTCATCCGGCTGCAGAATTCCATCCACCGTGTTCCGGCCAGATTCTGCTGTTTTGCAACCCTCGGCCGTGGCTTGCGCAGAAACGCGCCAGGCCCACAAGACATTTGCAAGGGCCATGCACGTGACGCAGGCGCAGAAAGTCACGCTTCGCGCGCGGTGGCTGTGTTGCTGGTGGTCGATCACTTGGCCTGTCCGGCGGACAAGGTCGCAAGTTATCTCACTTCCATCGCCATTGGCTCCACAACCGTAAGCCGGAAAAGCCTCACCTATAACCCTTAGCTTAGTGAGAGGGCTTGAGCCAAAATACACCAGCATAGACCCCAGATAGCACACCACGGATACGAACCATGACGCAGCATTATCATGATGATGTAGACCATGATGACACCACAGCCACGAAACAAACGCGCAGACAACGTCCTAATGAGATCAGCAGCATAATGATGATTTTGAGAGCAATCCGGCAGGAAAAAGCAAACCGAGGTCCTGATGAGTTCGACAGCATCATGATGATGCGGACAGCATCATGATGATGCAGACAGCATCATGGTGATGCGGACAGCATCATGATGATGCGGACAGCATCATGGTGATGCGAACAGCATCATGCTGATGGTAAAGGCAGCATCATGATGATACCACAGCCACGAACCATCTTGCCACAGCTTAATGAAATTCTGCATCATCCTGATGTTGACAGCATCACGGCGCCACTACACCCACACACCATAACGTGGGAACATCATGACGATACACCAGCCACGAACCGTTACACGCGAACAGCATCCACCAGCACCCCAAACATGCCCCTTAGCACCCGGTACAACCAAAGCAGCATCCACCCGCGCCTCAAACTGCATGCCCCTTAGCGCCCGGCCGTCAAGCTTGCAAAGCAGCACGCGCCAGCACCCCAAACTGCATGCCCCCTAGAACCGGCCGTCAAGCTCGCAAAACAGCATCCACCAGCACCCCAAACTGCATGCCCCCTAGCACCCGGCCAGCTCGCAAAACAGCATCCACCAGCAGCCCAAACTGCATGCCCCCCAGCACCCGGCCGTCAAGCTCGCAAAACAGCATCCACCAGCACCCCAAACTGCATGCCACTAGCACCCGGCCAGCTCGAAAAAAAACAAAACTGCATCCACTAGCACCCCAAACTGCATGCCCCCAGCACCCAGCCGTCAAGCTCGCAAAACAGCATCCACCAGCACCCGCAACTGCATGCCCCCGAGCACCCGGCCGTCAAGCTCGCCGGCCAGCTCGCAAACTGCATGCCCCCTAGCACCCGGCCGTCAAGCTCGCAAAGCAGCATCTACCAGCACCCCAAACTGCATGCCCCGTAGCACCCGCAAAGCAGCACCCACCAGCCCCAACTGCATAGCACCCGGCCGTCAAGCTCGCAAAGCAGCGCCCACCAGCACCCCAAACTGCATGCCCCCTAGCACCCGGTCGTCAAGCTCGCAAAGCAGCACCTACCAGCACCCCAAACTGCATGCCCCCTAGCACCCGGCCGTCAAGCTCGCAAAGCAGCACCCACCAGCACCTCAAACTGCATGCCCCCTAGCGCCCGGCCGTCAAGCTCGCAAAGCAGCATCCACCAGCACCCCAAACTGCATGCCCCCCATGCCCCTAGCACCCGGCCGTCAAGCTCGCAAAGCAGCACCCACCAGCACCCCAAACTGCGTGCCCCCCGGCACCCGGCCGTCAAGCTCGCAAAGCAGCACCCACCAGCACCCCAAACCGCAAGCCCCCTAGCACCCGGCCGTCAATCTCGCAAAGCAGCACCCACCAGCACCCCAAACTGCATGCCCCCTAGCAGCCGGCCGTCAAGCTCGCAAAGCAGCATCCACCAGCACCTCAAACTGCATGCCCCCGAGCACCCGGCCGTCAAGCTCGCAAAGCAGCGTCCACCAGCACCCCAAACTGCATGCCCCCCATGCCCCTAGCACCCGGCCGTCAAGCTCGCAAAGCAGCATCCACCAGCACCTCAAACTGCATGCCCCCTAGCACCCGGCCCTCAATCTCGCAAAGCAGCATCCACCAGCACCTCAAACTGCATGGCCGTCAAGCTCGCAAAGCAGCACCCACCAGCACCTCAAACTGCATGCCCCCTAGCACCCGGCCCTCAATCTCGCAAATCACTTTCCCCTCTTTATTAGAAGTTAGAACCCCTATAGCTTTCAGCTATCTGGGGAAAAACTTTGTTTGAGGGGAAGCCATTAGGCGAAATGCCTTTCAAGAGCCTTTAGCGCAAGGCTTTTAAACTTGATTGAAGGGCTTGGCCCCTGAACTCAAGGGTGTTCCACGCAAATGCGTTCCTTAATTGCGGCGTTTCGGCCGTGGGCCTTATTTGCAAGCATTGGTTGGAACAAGCGAGCGAAGCGCATCAAACTACCCCTGGCACGCTTGTTTAATTGTTTAAAATGTGTTGTTGGTTGTGTGTGTTCTTCGCCTCGCTATTTTGTGGTTGTGTCCGTGCGGTTGCTTGCGGTGTATTTCTTTGTTTGGCTGTATGGTTGTTGCTTTCCCTTTTTTCAGAGCGTATTTTAGTTGGTTTGCTTATGCGCGCGAGCGCGCGTGTTTGTTTGTTTTTCATTGATTGCCACTTCGTTTGTTTGTTTGTTGGTTGGTCAGTTGGTCGTATGGCGTGTTTCTTTGTTTTACTTGTTTGTTTGCTTGTGTGTCTTTGTTTGTTTGCGCGCTTGTTTGTTTTGTAGTACTTTGCTCGTTTGCGTCTGCCAGTTTGTTTGTGTGTTGCCTGCGCGCTTGGTTTGCTTGAGTGCTTGTTTGTCTGTTTGTCTGTCTCTCTGTCTGTCTGTCTGTCTGCCTGGTTCACTTGATTAGTGATGGTTTCTGTTAGCTTTGTCTGGCGCTGTTTTTTTTTTGCTCGTTTGTTTGTTCGTCTGTCTGTTTGTCTGTTTGTCTGTTTGCTTGCTTGCTTGCTTGCTTTTCTTTTTGTGTGCTTATTTTATTGTTTGTGTTTGCGATGCTCGTTTGTCTGTACACTTGCTTGTTTGGCTATTTGCTTTGGCCGTGATTCAGTTGGCGTCTATTCATTGAATTTTACGGCTTGTGGTGTGCTTTGTCTGCCTGTTTTGTGTCTTTGGCTGTTCGTGTGCGTGTGTGTTTGTTTTGTTTGGTCTCTGTTTGCGTATGTGTGTGTCTTGTTGCTTGCTTGCTTGCCTGCCTGCTTACCTGCCTTCCTGCCTGCTTGTCTTTGTTTGCTTCTGTCTATCTTTCCTGCCTTCCTTTTCTTGGTTTCTTTCTGTATTTCTGTCTGTCTGTCGGTCTGTCTTTCTTGATTTCGTCTTTTTGTCCTTCTTTCTTTCTTTCTTTCTTTCTTTCTTTCTTTCTTTCTGTCTTTCTTTCTTTCTTTCTTTCTTTTCTTCCTTCCTTCCTTCCTTCCTTCCTTTCTTGTTTTCTTGTTTTGTTTATTTCTTGGTTGTGCGGTTTGTTTGTGCGTTTGTCGTTTGAATGGTTGTTTGTTGGTTTGCTTGTTTGTTCGCCCGCTTATTTGTGTGTGTGCGTTTGATTGTTTCCTTGCGCGGTTGTCTGTCTGTGTCTGTATATTTTTTAATTGTAAGCGTGTGTTTGTGTGATTGTTGTTTGTGTGTTTGTGTATTGTGTTATAATGTTGGGTTTTGTGTTTGGTTTGTTGGTGGGTTGTTTGGTTGGTTGTTGGTTTGCTTGTTTGTCTCTTTGCTTGTCGCGCGCTCTCTCACGATGTTGTGCATCATTGTTTCTGCTTGTTTGTTGTTTAGTTGGTGCCCCTTTATTTGTTTGTTTTGTTGCTTGCTTGCTTGCCTGCCTGCTTGCTTGCTTGCTCGCTTGCATGCTTGGTTTCAGCCTTTTGCTTTTGTTTGGTTGGTTGTCGTTTTTTGTTTGGTTGGTTGATTGGTTGATAGCCCGGGTTTGCAGCAAACTTTCGATTGGCTTGTATTTTGCGGCGAGTCCGACGTGTTGCGCGGGGGGGAGGGGCTAGACAAAATTCCTTGAGGGGGGGGGGGAGGAGGAGGGCGGGCAGCCGATTGACAAATGGACAATTGGAACATCCACGCCGATTAAAAAATTGGATTTGGCAAGGCTCCTGTTTTTCTACAGCTTGAGTGAAGTTTCTTTGGGCGGCGGGTGAGGCCGAAACGCAGCCACCGGAAAAAAACAACAACAACAACAACTGAACCCTGTCTGTAGACAGAAGCGAACGCGTAAAATGCAGGCCACGCATTCTAGAACCTGACTGTTGACAGGCTCCAGTTTTCAGTGTATTGATTTTGCTTTTTTTTGCTGGGGGCGGCCCAAAACGAGACAACCCAACCCTCAGTACACCATCCGTGCAGCGCATCAGTACACGCTGTAGCAGGAACACTCCGAGCGCACTCGCAGTTCCAAGTGCGCTTCCAGTACACTCGTAGCGCGCTACCGGAACACTGCCACAAGTAGTCACGCTGCAAGCACACTCCCAAAACTCCACAGGTACACTCGCAGCACACCACAGGTACAGCCAAGTACACTGCAAGCGCGCTCCCAGCACTCCACAAGACACTCGCAGTACACTACAGGCGCAGCCAAGTACACTGCCAGCACACTGCAAGTGCGCAGTCCACTCCAAGTACACTTGCCAGCACGTGCGCTCCGAGCACTCCACAAGTACACTCGCAGAGCACCACGGGTACAGCCAAGCACACTGCCAGTACACTGCAAGTGCACTCCCAGCACCTTACAAGCACACTTGCAGTACACTACAGGTACAGCCAAGTAATCTCTTCCCCCTATTAATAAATACGCCCCCCCCCCTCCCTATTATAAATAAATCCTCCCAAAAATAGATTTTTTTTAATTGGGGTTTTCGGGGTTGGGTTTTTTTGCTTTTCCAACAATGTGAGGGTTCGCATAGGATTTGGAGGAAATGGATTGAATTGTAAGGTCCGCGAGTAAGCGGTTTAATAAGGAAATTTCATGTATCATTCTATTTGTTTTTCAGTTTACTGGTTGTTTGTTGGCAGCCAGGCAGGTTAGCCAGCATGTATGGGGGAGAGACAGTCGCAGCTTAAAAGTGGGGCTGGAAGCTTGTTAAAAGTGCCCCCTAATAAGGATTCCAAGACTTTAGTATTGGTTTAGTATTGGCGCAATTAAAAATCAATTGTGCGGAGTGGAAATCTGGTCTCGGGCCCCGGATTTGCATGTATTATTAATGGGGGTCATTCATTAATTGGGGGAGGAGATTACACTACACTGCAAGTGCGCTCCCAGCACTCGACAACTACACTACAGGTACAGCAAAGTACACTGCCAGTGTGCTCCACTCCACAAGTCCACTCCCAGCACGCTACAGGTACAGCCAAGTACAATGCCAGTACACTGCAAGTGCGCCCCAGCACTCCACAAGTACACTCGCAGTACACTACAGGCACAGCCAAGTACACTGCCAGTACACTGCAAGTGCGCAGTCCACTACAGGTACAGCCAAGTACACTTGCCAGCGCGTGCGCTCCGAGCACTCCACAAGTACACTCGCAGAGCACCACGGGTACAGCCAAGCACACTGCCAGTACACTGCAAGTGCACTCCCAGCACCCCACAAGCACACTTGCAGTACACTACAGGTACAGCCAAGTACACTACACTGCAAGTGCGCTCCCAGCACTCGACAACTACACTACAGGTACAGCAAAGTACACTGCCAGTACACTGCAAGTGCGCTCCACTCCACAAGTCCACTCCCAGCACGCTACAGGTACAGCCAAGTACAATGCCAGTACACTGCAAGTGCACCCCAGCACTCCACAAGTACACTCGCAGCACACTACAGGCACAGCCAAGTACACTGCCAGTACACTGCAAGTGCGCAGTCCACTACAGGTACAGCCAAGTACACTTGCCAGCACGTGCGCTCCGAGCACTCCACAAGTACACTCGCAGAGCACCGCGGGTACAGCCAAGCACACTGCCAGTACACTGCAAGCGCACTCCCAGCACCCCACAAGCACACTTGCAGTACACTACAGGTACAGCCAAGTACACTGCGCTGCAAGTGCGCTCCCAGCGCTCGACAACTACACTACAGGTACAGCAAAGTACACTGCCAGCACACTGCAAGTGCGCTCCACTCCACAAGTCCACTCCCAGCACGCTACAGGTACAGCCAAGTACAATGACAGCAAGTGCACCCCAGCACTCCACAAGTACACTCGCAGTAAACTACAGGCACAGCCAAGTACAATGCCAGTACACTGCAAGTGCACCCCAGCACTCCACAAGTACACTCCCAGCACGCTACAGGTACAGCCAAGTACAATGCCAGTACACCGCAAGTGCACCCCAGCACTCCACAAGTACACTCGCAGCACACTACAGGCACAGCCAAGCACAATGCCAGTACACTGCAAGTGCACCCCAGCACTCCACAAGTACACTCGCAGTACACTACAGGCACAGCCAAGTACAATGCCAGTACACTGCAAGTGCACCCCAGCACTCCACAAGTACACTCGCAGCACACTACAGGCACAGCCAAGTACAATGCCAGCACACTGCAAGTGCACCCCAGCACTCCACAAGTACACTTCCAGCACGCTACAGGTACAGCCAAGTACAATGCCAGTGCACCGCAAGTGCACCCCAGCACTCCACAAGTACACTCGCAGTACACTACAGGCACAATCAACTACAATGCCAGTACACTGCAAGTGCACCCAGCACTCGACAAGTACACTCGCAGTACACTACAGGCACAGCCAAGTACAATGCCAGTACACTGCAAGTGCAACTCAGCACTCCACAAGTACACTCGCAGCACACTACAGGCACAGCCAAGTACAATGCCAGCACACTGCAAGTGCACCCCAGCACTCCACAAGTACACTCGCAGTACACTACAGGCACAGCCAAGTACAATGCCGGTACACTGCAAGTGCACCCCAGCACTCCACAAGTACACTCGCAGTACACTACAGGCACAGCCAAGTACAATGCCAGTACACTGCAAGTGCACCCCAGCACTCCACAAGTACACTCGGAGTACACTACAGGCGCAGCCAAGTACACTGCCAGTACACTGCAAGTGCTCCCAGCACTCCACAACTACCCTACAGGTACAGCCAAGTACACTGCCACTAAACTGCAAGTGCACTCCCAGCAGGCGCAGCTAAGCACACTGCCAGTACTCCACAAGCGCACGCCCAGCACATGCTGTTCCAGCACCCTCCGGCGCAAGCACAGCCAAGGTCATTTCAAAACACTGCTAGTTCCTGGTGCCTGCGTGTATTTGCGTGTACTTTTATGCATCCGGCTGCGTTCTGCGGCCTTTTGCGTGTACTAGCGTGTACTAGCGTGTGCCTTGGCAATGTATATACACATCAGCGTAGCACCCTCGCAGCGCAACTCGTTTTACTGATTGAATTCTCTAGGCCTGGTTTTCGTCGCATGTCCCGTCCGACTTGCCAAGCCATGGACAAACAAATCAACAGACAAACAGACCAGCAATCAACAAAGCAAGCAAGCAAGCAAGCAAACCAACCAAGCAAGCAAACAGAACGAAACAAAGAAGCAAACAAACAATCAAACAAACAAACAAGCAAACAAACCAACAAACAAACAAGCAAACAAGCAAGAAACCAAGACACCAACAAAGCAGTGGCAGCTTCCACATGTAGAGACACGCAAATTTATGTCACATATTCGCATGGACATGAAGCGGACGAGCTCCCTCATTTAGAAGGGTGACATCCTTAGGACTGTTCAAAATTAAAGGGCCGGATAACCCCACAAGTCTATGCTTATTGAAGTATGCGACACTTGCATCTGCCGAGCAGCGAATAATCCCAAATCCGAGACTTGCAAAGACCCTCACATGCAAAACCTTCACGCACTCAGCTATGTCGAAACCTCTCAGCGCTTTGTTTTTCGCTCTGGCAGATCGAGGGGTCGCATTGGCATCGCCAATGGCATATGTCAGCGGCATATGTTTAACATATGGCTTGAAGTGCCAACGCGTCAGGCGCAGCATGTATCTGCCAGCCTGGCCCCATGCATCCTGCGCTGTGACGCGCTAAGTATACTTCAAGACAAAAGCCTTCCAAGAGCGGAACCCCATTTCTGCGGGCTTCTTTGCATTGCAGCTGGTTCTACAAGCGTATATAGGTCGCTCCCGCGACCGCAGATGCAAGCAAATTCCAAATCATCCACGCGTCCGAGTCTTTCGATGACGTGTTCTGGCACGGCCAGGTACAGTTCGCTGAACATGCTGGAATGGCCGCGGGCTTCTCAACAGTCAGGTCCTGCCTTTCTGAGGTTGTTGAGCTATGGCCGCGGGATCTTGGAGATCAAGAGAGCCTTGCAAAACTGTCTCACCAACAAGTATATAGCAGTGACTCTCAAGGGCAGGGCGCCGGTCATGCGAAGCCCATGGATCATAGGCATCACGTGGCCTCCGCCCGGCCGAATAGTGTATATGTGTAACATGTGCGCGTGAAGAGGACTTCAACGCCGAGAAAAACAAGGCCAGCCAGCGGGCGCGAGAAAGCCGCCGCAGTCAAGCCGCCGCAGTCAAACCCCGCAAGGATCGGGGCTCTCTTCTGCTATGCTCTCCACGTAGTCCTGACTATAGCTGCAAGAGGAGCTCAACCAGGTTGCAAAACGCCAGCACTGTCTAGTCATCAAGCAAAGCGGAAACATGAGACATGGCTATGCTTCAATCACCCCGCACAACACGGCAACTGATTGCATCTGAAGCCAGCCTGCACTGTGTGCGCGCAACAACTAGCCTCTGAAGAAATTGCCGGGGAAACGGCTGCTGAAGAATGCGTGTTGCCAAATGCTGCCCTGCCACGCAAACACGCGCCCAGATACACAAAATGCTGCCCTTGCCCCTGCCACGCACAAAATACCGCACCTGCCACGACTTCGGCAATGGCATCTCCAAAGTGCTGCGCCTGCCGCGATTTCGTACGCCCCGCGCCGCGCGCACGACAACATCCTATCCGTTTAGACAGCTGCCAAATGCTGCCCCTGCCACGCAAACACACGCTCAGATGCACAGAATGCTGCGCCTGCCACGACTTCGGCAGTGGCATCTCCAAAGTGCTGCGCCTGCCACGATTTCGCGCGCCCCGAGCCGCGCGCGCGACAACGTCCCATCCCTTCAGACAGCTGCCAAATGCTGCCCCTGCCACGCAAACCCACGCTCAGATGCACAGAATGCTGCGCCTGCCACGACTTCGGCAATGGCATCTCCAAAGTGCTGCGCCTGCCACGATTTCGCGAGCCCCGAGCCGCGCGCGCGACAACATCCCAGCCCTTTAGACAGCTGCCAAATGCTGCCCCTGCCACGCAAACACACACTCAGATGCACAGAATGCTGCGCCTGCCACGACTTCGGCAATGGCATCTCCAAAGTGCTGCGCCTGCCACGATTTCGCGCGCCCCGAGCCGCGCGCGCGACAACATCGCGGCCCTTCAGACAGCCGCCAAATGCTGCCCCTGCCACGCAAACTCACGCTCAGATGCACAGACTGCTGCGCCTGCCACGACTTCGGCAACGGCATCTTCAAAGTAATGCGCCTGCCACGATTTCGCGCGCCCCGAGCCGCGCGCGCGACAACATCCCATCCCTTTAGACAGCTGCCAAATGCTGCCCCTGCCAAGCAAACACACGCTCAGATGCACAGAATGCTGCCCTGCCATGCAAGCACGCACTCAGATGCACAGAATGCTGCGCCTGCCAGGACTTCGGCACCGGCATCTCCAAAGTGCTGCGCCTGCCACGATTTCGCGCGCCCCGAGCCGCGCGCGCGACAACATCCCAGCCCTTTAGATAGCTGCCAAATGCTGCCCCTGCCAAGCAAACACACGCTCAGATGCACAGAATGCTGCGCCTGCCACGACTTCGGCAACGGCACCTCCAAAGTGCTGCGCCTGCCACGCTTTCGCGCGCCCCAAGCCGCGCGCGCGACAACATTCCAGCCCTTTAGACAGTTGCCAAATGCTGCCCCTGCCACGCAAGCACACACTCAGATGCACAGAATGCTGCGCCTGCCACGACTTCGGCAGTGGCATCCCCAAAGTGCTGCGCCTGCCACGATTTCGCACGCCCCGAGCCGCGCGCGCGACAACATCCCATCCCTTTACACAGCTGCCAAATGCTGCCCCTGCCACGCAAAGAGACACTCAGATGCACAGAATGCTGCGCTTGCCACGACTTCGGCAATGGCATCTCCAAAGTGCTGCGCCTGCCACGATTTCGCGCGCCCCGGGCCGCGCGCGCGACAACACCCCAGCCCTTTAGACAGCTGCCAAAATGCTGTGCCCCTGCCACGCCAAACAACACACCAACATGCACAGAATGCTGCGCCTGCTACACTTCCGGCCACCAGGCATCCATCAAAGTGCAAGCGCCTGCCACAATTTCGCCGCCCCGGAGCCGCGCGCGCGACAACATCCCATCTCTTTAGACAGCTGCCGAATGCTGCCCCTGCCACACAAACACAAGCCCAGGTGAGTGTGAGTGAGTGTGAGTGAGTGAGTGAGTGAGTGAGTGAGTGAGTGAGCGAGTGAGTGAGTGAGTGAGTGAGTGAGTTTGAGTGAGTGTGAGTGAGTGAGTGTGAGTGAGTGTGTGTGAGTGAGTGTGAGAGAGTGAGTGTGTGTGAGGGAGTGAGTGTGAGACAGTGAGTGTGAGTGAGTGGGCGGCGGGGGCGGCGGGGCGGGCGGCGGACGGCGGACGGCGGGCGCGGAGCGGTAACAGTAAGACCCCACACAAAGCTGTGGGGAACAATGTGAAAGGGAAACCGTCGACTTTAGAAGCTGCTGGGGCATCCGCGTTTGGGACGACTGGGCATTTAGAAGGGCGTGCCACGTTGAGACTGCTTGCAAACGGAAACGAAAAAATCCGCTGTGAAACATCCTGGACCTTTGGATGGAGATCAGATCTTGGCAAACCACACCCCTGGCCTTTGGATGAAGGTCACAGTTCCCAATGGAAACACTGATCTTAGGAACAAACGCTTGGCCGTTCTGAAAAAAACAAAGTTTGGCCCATAGTGGCGCGCCTTTGGATAAGGGCCATAGTTTCCGCTGGAAACCAAGATCTTGGCAAAACAAATTCCAGGTCTTTTGGATGAAGATCGCAGTTCTGCAGAGAACCAAGCCCTTGACAAAAAATCCTTGGCCTCAGCATGAAAGTGACAGCTTCCAATGGAAACACAGATCTTGGCCAAACAAATTGTGGGCTTCCGCGTGGAGATCCAAGTTCGGCAAATGAAGGTCGAAAATTGCACTGGAAACAAAGATCTACAGTATGCCTGAAAATCCTGGGCTTGTGGATGGAGTTTTGCAGAGAACCAAGCTCTTGACCAGAAATCCTGGAGCTTTGGACGAAGGTCATTGGTTGAATTGTGATGCATGGGGTTATTGAGAGGTCGACGTTTGCTCAACCCCAAAAAAACTGCATTTGAGGGGTTGGGCAAATGTCGACGTTTCCCCAGCCCCAAAAAAGCTGCATTTGAGAGGTTGGGCAAATTGTCGACGGCCCAGCCCCAAAAAGCTGCATTTGAGAGGTTGGGCAAATGTCGACGGCCCAGCCCCAAAAAAGCTGCATTTGAGGGGTTGGGCAAATGTTGACGGCCCAGCCCCAAAAAAGCTGCATTTGCCCTCAAACTTTTGCCCACCCTAAAAAAGCTGGCTTCCGGGCCATGTCCCAGCGCTCAGACGCCATTTTGAGGGTGACAGCCAAGTGGAGGAACGCTGATAACCCTCCAATTTCTTGAGAATCTGGGAAGCAATTCAGTAGCCCGAAACAAGGGCCCGAAAGAAACAATGCGACGAACCAAGCCCGAGACTTTCTAAACCCTGGTTGTACAATCGGTTTTGTGCGCTCCAGGATCTGAAGGCGAGAGTAGGCACAAACAAATCCAAATCATTTTAGGAGCATCTCACAAGCTTTTCGACTTGGGAACATGTTGGGACTGCCTAGAAAAGGAGATAAAGCTTCGGTATGCGGAAGGGTGCCCTTTGTGCTGGACAAGGACATGACCAAGAAGCCGTCCGCTTCAGGAATTACAAGGTAGCTCCCTGCTTGCTAAGTTCCTGTTCAAATAGAGTAACTCTCTGCAAAACTGTGATATCTATCCAAAAGCCCAGGATTTCTGGTCAAGATCTCAATTTCCATCGGAACATATTTTTTGTATGTTCCCTGCAAAACCGTGATCTCCACGCGGAAGCCCACAATTTGTTTGGCCAAGATCTGTGTTTCCATTGGAAGCTGTAACTTTCATGCTGGGACCCAGGATTTTTTGTCAAGGGCTTGGTTCTCTGCATAACTGCGATCTTCATCCAAAAGACCTGGAATTTGTTTTGCCAAGATCTTGGATTCCAGCGGAAACTATGGCCCTTTTCCAGGATTGAATTTCCCGCCTGCAAACAGGGAGGCACGTTGGCGGGGGATCCCAAAGGCGCGCCATTATGGACCAAGAACTTTGTTTTTTACAGAACTGTGATCCCCATCCAAAGGCCAAGGGTTTGTTCCTAAGATCAGTGTTTCCATTCGGAACTGTGACCTTCATCCAAAGGCCAGGGGTGTGATTTGCCAAGCTTTCTTTGTCTTCTGCCCACAGCGGATTTGCTCGTTTCCGTTTGCAAGCAGTCCCAAAGTGGCACGCCCTTCTAAATGCCCAGTCGTCCCAAACGCGGATGCCCCAGCAGCTTCTAAAGTGGACGGTTTCCCTTTCACATTGTTTTTGAACAGTCCCAAGGATGTCACCCTTCTACATGAGGGAGCTCCTGCAAAGTGGTGTCCGTTTCATGTCGATCCGAATATGTGACATAAATTTGCGTGTCTCTACATGTGGAAGCTGCCACAGTGGATGGCTTTCCTTTTGCTGAAAGGCCCCTTTTGTCAATTCGTTCTCGGGCAATCCAAAAAAGGGTAATGATGCTTCGTAGATGGGGAGCCGTGGCGTGGCTGCCGGGGCTTGTTTGCGCAGGGAGCTGGGCTTGCAGAAGCCTCAAACGAACAGCTAAAGCAGTTGAGGCAAAACAGGCAACAGGTCTGTGTTTTGCAACGAAAAACATACAACACAACCGTGTTAACTGCATCTACAAGTTCACTTATTATTCCTATGGCCGAGATAGCAGTTATTATAGAGACCGGGCCTCATAGTATGCCTTCAAAACCGCTCGGTCAACGCACTGCTTTCTTAGTTAGTGAACTTCAGAAGCCCGCGAAGCCCGCTGTCATCGCCAAATGCTTTTTCGCTGCCCTTGCGACACGAATAGCGATGGCACGCAGGCCGCATCGCTACGCATGGCCCTGCGCGTCACAATGCGCCGCGCCGCTTCGGCACTTTGAAAAGAGAACGGCGAAGTTGCGACTTGTTGGACACACAGCGGGTGTCGTTTTTGCAGGACTTGAAAAGAGTGCCCTTTCTGACGGCGCTCGGCAACGTGGTGGCCCAAGCTTGCCCAAGTTTTTTGACAGTTGATGGCCTGAGCATTTGCCCGCAGTTGGCTTCCCAGTCTACTGGCTGAAGCAACTCAAGCGTGCCAAGCCTTCTGGCGCGTTCGCCTGACGCTTAAGCCTGCCTCAGCTTCGCGCCAACTTGGTGGCTCAACTTATTTGGCAGCGTGGTGGCCGAAGCTCGCCTCGCAAAAAGGTATGGCTTGCCATCCTTTGGCGCAATTGACTTGCCAACTGCGTACAAAGTGCACATTGGTTGGGACTGCTTACAGCGCGTCCTGCGGGACCAGGGGCGCCGGTAGCACCGCTGCGCAGGCGTGCTCAGGCGTGTCAAAGCGTGTCTTGAGATCCGGCTGCGAAATTCCATTCCGGCACTGCTATTTTTGGGGTGTCCGGCTGCGTTTTGGGGCTGGATGACCCTCCCTGGTCAAAGCAGAGGACCATCCTGAGTTCCTGGCTCGGGAGGTCAAAGATGTCTTCCGATCCTACTGCTCAGGCCTTGCGAGGTCGGAGAATTTTGACCTCAGGGCTTGCGTTATTGATCCGGAACCGGCGCCCAAAGCGGAGCCGGCTCCCAAGGTGAAACCAAACCATCTTTCTCAGGGTCTCGCGACCAGCAAAAGCCATCCTAGGCGGTCCTCACACCGCCAAGCGCCCAAGAGAGGCTGGTGGCGGTTCTGCTGGAAGTGAGCAGATTCCGGGACCGTATGCAGGCAAAGCCCGCACGAAGGAATCTCCCGTCAAGCCTCCCGAACCGCCAAAGAGCGGAGCAGAAGGGAGCGAGCAGTCTTCTGCGATGGACGTGGACAAGGAGGGGGGTATGAGTAGTGAAAAGAAGAACAAGGCGCGGAAGCCGAAGCGTCGAAGAGCGCAACGCCGCCTCCCGCAAAGGCGTCGTCATCTGAAGCCCAAGGCGGCTTCCTAGATGCGATGCTCATCAGTGAGGCGCGGGAACGTGATCGGGATATTCCTGTTGACAAGTTTCCCCCTACAAATGTTTGCATGTTTCCCGAGTCCTGGGAGAGCGCAATGCCGCCCTCAGTGACTACCGCGCCAAGGAGTTTTGAGCAGTTTAGGACTGAGCTCATGAGAATCTAGAGAATCCTGAATTCTCCTGCGATGGTGGACCTAGAGGAGGATGACCTGGATGCCCTGGGCGAGCCGCCCAGGGAGACATCTCGGATGAAGACTTCGAGTCTCAAGTAGACGACGATGGAATGGGGCCTTTTATCGCCAAGTTCTCAGACTTGGTGCCCTCAAAGCAGGAACCGCCATACTACGAGGCCAAGGCATGGCGCACGTCGGAGGAGGAAATAGAAAGGATGAAATCCCTATTTCCCTATTTTCGTGGTTGCCCAGCTGATGCCAAGGGGCACGCAGAGGGCGTTCTCCCGATTGTAGCATCGCTTGAGGATGCAGTGATGGCCAAACCCGCCATCTGTCCGATTGCGAGCACCTACAACCTCGCTTACGAGGGTGAAGAAGTATTAATGGATGCTTCACGCGGGACGTATGGCAGAATCGTCTGTCCCGCGGGGGAGGGTATCTTTGGGTACTTCTTCGAGATTACTGATCCCGCAGCGATCATTGGACGAAGCTCCAGGGAATCGCACATGCTTTTGAAAATTTGTCAGGCTCCACAGACCCAAAGCTGGTAAATGTAAAGCCTGGTGATCCGTCGTTTCCTTTGTGTGGGACGGTTCCCGATGTGCTAGGAGGTTGGATGTCCATGACTCTGATCTCGATGCTTTTCGAAGCCCTATACGGGATCGTTAAATGTACAAGCCTCGACGTGGCAAAGTGGGCGGGCACCCTTGCGAAGGGGAACCCCGCTTACCCCCCAGTCGAACTCCTACTACGGAGGGTCTGGAGGGGGGATGACCCAACAGAGATCACGAGTGAGGTGATCTTTGCGCGTTCCACCCTAATCGGGAGGGACGTGCCATTCAAAGTTTTTAAGCGTTGGGCGCGATCGGACGCCGATTGGCCCATTGTTGAGGCCCATGGATGCGGCAGAGGTCCCTTATACGGGATATGTGCTGCTTTCAATGCCTGAGTGTCGGTCTGCCCTCAAGACGAGGTGCATCAGACGACCCGGCAAATTCGCCATCACGGTCTTTACCATGCGACCTGATAAGGTGTGCAGGGGGGAGATTGAAATCGGCTTGGAGGGTGCAAAGGTGCCTTTCCTCAAGCTGCCGAGCCCCAACAATGAGGGCGAATTTTACGTTGACGAACGCGTCAAACACATGGACAAGCGACATGTTGTCGTGGCAATCGACCTAAAATGGTTGGCCATTGAGGATGCCGCGAGCATCTATAAAACCCGACGCGGTTTTATCGCTGTGCGCGAAGAAATACATGCGCCTTTCTGGCGCGCATGTTACTTGCATCAGGAAGGGGATGTAATCTACATCCGACCTTGGGCGATCCGGACTTTGAACGTCCCGGGCCCGCAGAGAGGGAAGTCATTTGCCTGGGACGAAGCTCCCATGCATGACTATTCCTCGATGCGCACATTTGAATTTGTATGGCGCCATCTATGCAATGGGTATCATTTGCCGATATTTTATCGGGAATGGGTGCCAGGTACCGCTCGCTCTAGCACAAGGCGTGGGCAGCCGACATGGTTGGACGGACTCAAAGCAGTCAGGCCCAACAGCTGGTATCATGGGGAGACAAGTGTCTGGGCTCCTCTCATGGCATCGGTAAACCCGATCCGTGAGGTGGTCAGCTGCATGATCTCCAGTCTGCGCTGTGCGCCTTACCTCGTGCACAATCCCAATGCGGATACTGTGCAGGTCGCGTTCCAGGACGTTGAGAGCATCCCCTCGAAGGACACCCACGCGAGCGTGAGGGCGAGTGACAAGGCACTCGAGCGATGGGTAGCGAAACAGCTGCTAGTCGAGGAAAGTGAGACTGGAAACCCAGTCCCTGATGGCTTGACCGTGATCGCATATTTGGTCGATCACCCGCAGCACGCGGCGCAGGGGGGCCGTCACATGACGAGGAAGGGCAGTCTAAATTCAGCCTTTGCCTTTTACCTCTCTGTATATATGTACGACGCGTACCGCCTCGCGGTCGAGGATGGGTATCTTGTCCCACTGTATGGCCTAAGCGCCTCACGTGAGGACGTGATCATGTCTGTGGTCCAAGCTGAGTGACGCCTCACGGAAGACCCAGATTTTGATATCACCGAGACTCTCAGGTTGCTGAGAACCGGTGGTGGGTCGATCACGGCCCCAATCGAGTATGTTGAGGCATACGTCTATGCCGAGAACAACAAGGTAGACATGGTTCCCGCTGTACAGCGTGATGGCCGACCCGCCATCGTGTTTGCTGAACCGCCATCCGGTAAGCACCACAAGCGGGCCGCTACACCTAGGGGTGATAGTCGTCCGGCTTCGTCACGACCGAATCAGAAGGGTAAAGGGGATCAACGGAAGGGCAATGCCCCTGCGAACCCCTGGCCTAAAGGCGAGGGTCACAAAGGTGACCAATATGCAGGTAAGGGTCACAAGGGTGACCAATTCAAGGGTAAGGGTGGCCAATACGGCTATCAGCAAGGGCAGTACGGTCGTGGCGGAACCGCTTGATCGAGGACGCCAACCGGCGGATACCAGCCCGACGCGCGTGGCTCGGGGTACAAGGAGTCCAATGTATCCTGCATTCCCGATGGGGAACTTTATGCCACAGCACATGGCTGGCATGACGCCGCAAATGTGGCCTGGCGCAATGCCGCAGGGATGGCCACAGTATCCGCAGGAGAATATCGGCGGATGCATGAATCCAAATTCGCCTCACACTCCGAATTGGGGTGAAGATGGGGAGTTGGCCGAAACCGAGCCTTCCCCTCCTCCCCCTGAGGACTGGAATGTCAACAAGGGGAAGGGACGGCGCGGCGGCGGACGGCATCAGTAAAACCTGATGACGGTCCGCTAGTGTTGTGCTACACCCGTATCGTGCCAATGCGCGCTCACAACCTAGAATGTTTTAGTTTGTGTTTAGTTACTGCACGATGACGCGAATAGGACAACGCTCCTAGTATCGTCTCTCTATTTCGGTTAATCACCGAATCATAGTTCGTTTGCACGTGCGACTAAGCGCTAATCGCGCTGGTCACATTGTCTTGTCAGGTACGTTCTGTAGCGGCAAGGCAGTCACCCTCGCCGGCGTCTATGGCCGCTGGCGATCAACTCCCTCCCGCACCGCTGCTGCAGCTGGTGTTGGAACTCATCAAGGTGCAGGGGTGAGGATCACGATTGCGCTGCACCGCCGCCGATAGGGGTCCTACTCGGACCTGAACCGCTGAATGCTGCTGGCGGTGTCCCCGCCAGTAGTCTTCGAGTGATCGCGCGCCTAGACGGTGCTAATTTTAAGACCAGGTCATTATGGTCAACGCGCCACGTTTCAATCAGCAGGCCAAAGCGCCTTAACTCTAAAATTCAGACATTATACCCACGTGAATCTCATGATTCACTGTGGTTGCATTGCAGTTTCTTTTTACTTCATGCCTCCCATATTGGAGTTGAATCTTTGTTCTCTTTTCTTCTTTTGTTTTCTCCTGTTTGATTTGGCTACCGGCGTGAGTCCGCCCCATACCCGTAATTCGGGGTGGTGGCGGGATCCGGGCTCCAAAGCGTGCCCGGGTATGGGGTTGCGAACCCTGGTAGCCTAATCTCCTTTGTTACTTGTTTGTTGCTATTCAGCTTCAAAATGGCCAATGCGCCTTTCCAAATTCACTCCATCTCTTTGTACAGTCGAGGGGGGTGTTTTTGGGGGCAGGTACTTTTATCAAGCACGTATTGATCTTTGCCACGGCCAATGCGCCGTTTGGCTCAAGCTTTTAGTTCCGGCAATTCCGCTTGCAATCACGTCGGCGCCTCAACGCGGCGACCTGGAGCTCTGCAGCAAAAGGCGCTGCGGCCCTCCTTTGGTCGGTGTTGGTGTTGCTGGTGGTTGGTCAGGACTTGGGGTTGGGAACGGTGCGCATTTGTTTCGCTTCTGCACGCTTGCTCGCTTTGCTCGCTTGGTGCTGCTTGCTGCTGGTTTGCTTGCCTGCTCTGCGCTGTGCTGCGCTTCTGCTGGTTTCTTCTTGTTACAACGAGGCAGTGCCGGCCGAGGGCAACCGCTTTGCCCTTGGGACCGGGGGGAGAAGGTGTTTCAAACCCTTTCGCAGTTACGAAGCCTACATGTTTTACGATTTGCAAGCTGCCTACAAGCGTGGAGATTTGCAAGCGCAGCTTGCAAAGATACGCAAGATGCCTACAAGCCTAAATTGTTGCAGGTGGTTGCAGGTTGCAGATGCTTGCAGGTGAAGTTACGAAGAGCTCTATCATTTTGCACTGGCACCTCAGCTTGCTGCAGGTCCATGCAGGCCAATGAGTTGACACTAGTTTTGTGTAAACTGCCCATTATCCTCAGCTGATACTTATTTGCAGAATACACAAGCATGCAATGCATGCTTGCGATACGTAGTTCACAACGTTAAAAAAGAGTCCAGGCTTGCAAGCCGCAGGCTTGCAATGATGGACGATGAGTTTACGTAAATCGGAGCTTGCGCAATTATTAGATTTGGTTTTTGCTGCTTGTTCAGAAGTAAGCCAACAGATCAGAGGCTACGCCTCTAAATATTTGAGGCTAAAGGCTCAACTCAAAGCTTGCAACTCTAGAATGCTCAGCATTCTAGAATGCTCGCCGTTTACTCGAAGCCAGTTGCCTGCCCCTCTTCAAAGTGTGTGCGCGCGTTCCTGTTCTTATCGTAACGCATGTCAAGGGTCCTTGATTGACCACGCAAATGGAGGGCGCTTTGAAAGAGATTTTTCCTTTGGGCACAAAAAAGAATCAGCTTCAGCCCTAGGCGACCCAGCAAGACCATCGCGGCTCATGCAAAGAGGGCGAAGAGGAGCTGGATCGCGAAGCTACGCTTGGTGAAGGAACACAAGGAGGCCGGAGCGACGCGCGCATGGCGGAGAAATGAACGGGATGGGTCTCCTTGGAACGCCATATGTGCAGGGCTCCTTCCATCTCCGATTTGCAAGGGAAAATGAGATGTCTCGGCATAGTTGCAAGTGGAGGTGCCCAGACTCACCAGCGCTTTTCTCTAAAGTGCTGAACAGATTGCAGGCTCTGTGCTTGCGAGCTCACCGTTGATCGTTCTATAGACCTTGATGGATTTGCTGCAAGAATCCCGCTGGCACCCTGCCGGTATCCCACCCCCGCAAAGCCTATTCTTTCCCAAAAATCCCTGCTGTCTACTGCCAGGAATGTTTGCTTCAGCATTCTTGGGTGCAGGGTGTCCCGGTATCGGTGTATTTGGTTGTGCCCATCGTACTTGTCAAATGACAAACGTAGGGGGAGGGGATTGTTCGAAGTCAAAAAAATGATTGGCGTGGCGGATCTTTCCAGTCGGAAGATGACTGGCAGAATGGGTGGCCCACAAACGCACACACGCACAAGCCACACGCACTAGGTTTGGCTGCAGATGCACGACGGCAAGGCGTCTCATGGCTGACAGAATCTCATGCTGTTCAGCGTATTCTCCCAGAGAGTTGCGCGTTGCCGAGCCAGCTGAGGGAGATGAAGTCACGAGAGAGTGAAGGATGAGCAGCTGCTGAGCTAGCTGCAAACCGGCCGCAAACATAATAAGCAGATAGCATCAAAGCCCAGCACAGATTTTAATTGAAGCTCGGGTATGGCCGGACATTGAGCCGCTTTCCGGGCGTTATCACCGCTAGTTCATAGTTGGCCTGTATGTTTGGAATGCCAAGAGTTGGCATTTGTTTGCAGGCTGGGGGCGCAGTATTCCTAGGTCTGGGTGCACTTTAGTAGATGTCATTTCATTGAGAGCTACATCCCGAGGGGAAAAGCTGGATGCGCTTCGGGTGGACATGGTGGAAGCGGGTGGACAGGGTGAAAGGGGGGGAAGGGGTGGAACGGGCGAAAAGAATGGAAGGGGCGGTTGAAGCTCGCATTTTTATGGGGGTCCATTCTTGGAAATCGAATATATTCGAAAATTAGAGACCAAAGTCCGCAGCCCTGCATTTTTTGGGATGATGGAGGCAGTAGCAGTGTCGGCTTTGTGTACTGTTGGGGAATCATGGCGCCTGTTTTCTACTTGCACAAGCTGACCCTGATTTATGCTTGACTTTGTCAGACGACAATTGTCTTACCTTAGCCAAGCCCCTTGAGACGCTGAAGCTTTGTGGTCGAGACTAGCCGTACTGAGCCAAAGGATCGCAGAATTTCTTTTGGGGCCAGCTCCACCACAGGGACGAGTCGGTGAGCTAGAAGATTGTGCAGAAACATGCCCATCAAAAGAACCATCCTGGGACCCCAGTCGCATTGGAATCCGTGAATTGAACAAGTTTTCAGGAGTCCAGTGACCCCTGGAAGACGGGCGAATCGAAACTTGACACGGCTTGCCTTTCGACTGAAACCATTTCAAGCGAGCCCCGGGCATGGGAAATTGACTTGTCCCCCCAGCTGTTGGGTAGACAATCAACGAGTTTGTTCCTGCCAGCATCCTGAACTCACGTGCCTCCTCAAGTCGTGCAGTAACACCCGTGAGCAGCTATGGCTGATTCCCTATCATAGCAAGTAGGTGACAGGCATCGCCGTATTTGGCCGGGTTGTGCGGCTATGTGTGGCGCGCGCACTTAAGAAGATGTGGGAATCAGGCTAGATTTGTCTCAGTGGGCCGCTGCTGCTGAGCATCGCAATATCCAGGCTGTGAAATCCGCTCCGTATGGGTCCGTATCACCGATGCTTCGGCAGCCCCTTGCCTGGGCAGCTTTTCTGGCGGCACTGACCGCGGCAGAACGGGTTCATCAGGCACCAGGGCGAATCATGGGCGAATCATTCTCAGCATCTGGGATGAGGGGGTTGGTGATGTTTCGCCGACTGCTGATGTGCCGGAAAGACATCCTATCTTTTGACTT
Source organism: Effrenium voratum (assembly GCA_963377175.1). Classification (NCBI taxonomy): domain Eukaryota; class Dinophyceae; order Suessiales; family Symbiodiniaceae; genus Effrenium; species Effrenium voratum. The sequence goes on from CAUJNA010003553.1 coordinate 260,684, forward strand.
CTTTGCCGTGATGTTCTGTAAAGAAATACGAGATTCCAACTGTTCGGCACTTGGACTTGTTATTCCGGAGGCAACAGCAGGATTTGGATGCATCCAGTTTTCAGTGGCAGCTTGATGGTCTGGTCTCCTGCGACACATTCTTCTATGGCTGCGGTGTTGGTCCTCGAATCTTGTCCGCGAGGTTCCTCCCCAGAAGCTCCGCGGAGAAGTGCTGCCGTTCCCTGACAGTTGCGACAAGCTGAAGACGGGCTCGTACAAAGTGAACAAATCAGGCCTCCAGCTGCAGGACTGCACCATTAGCGCTGGGACGGATGTCAAGGCAGGGCATCGAATTTTCGTTTTGAGGATTCGACATTTGTGGTTGCCGCATGGGCCAGCACTCCTTTCTCCCGGGACGAAAGAAGCGCGCGGCTTCGGCATGAGCTGTGCCACGCTGTGTTGCCTTGAATTTATGTTTGCTTCAACTGGTAGGCCCCGCGGTCGCTTGCCTTTCCATCACGTTCCTCATTAGCCTCACATTGCAAGAGGTGCCGGGCTGCCGATGCCAGGTCGAGTTGAAACGGCCGTTGATCGTCCACGGGAATCTCACGGTGCGGGGCAACGCCACCTTTTGGAGTCCAAAGTATCTTCGTAACAGTTTCCAGGAGGCAGGGCCAAGAGATGTTGACAGGGTTTTCCTGTGTCGTCTTGCCGTCTGATGGATTCCACCAAGAGATGTTGATGTTGATGTTATCCAATGCGTCCTTTGTGACTTGCCGAAGGCCACCAGATTGGTTCCAGGGTGAGTGTGTAGCTTGCAGTCGGCTTTTCCTTCGTCGAGACCTCAAGAAAGTTGATGCCAACTGTTGGCTTTTGTTGTGGGCTGTGGCCTCGGATGATGTCGGAACATGCGTGAGGTATCAATGGTTCAGCTCGCTTCTTGACCATCCGTGTGGCTGACATCACCCTGCTGCTTCTGATCGTTGCGCAACCCTGTTTCAAGCGTTTCTGTTTTTCTGATGCTCCAATCCTATCACTTTACTTGCCGATGCAGTCGAGAGCAGCCACAACGGCTCGTCTGTTTCCGCTTCCTATCCGGGTTGTTTCTTCAACTCATTCTATACAGGTGACAGCAATTCTCAGCAGCATGTTGGCTGTGGGCCATCGTGCACGCGTGGTTCGTCTCGCCGTCTCTCGCCCGTGGATTTCGCAGGCTTGCCTCCAAGTGGATCACCTGACAGTCTCCGGCAAGCTGGTGATGCAGCGCTGCCAAAATTTTGCAGCGGATGGCCAGGGCGGCTGCCTCAAGGCCACTTCCTTGTTCATGGAGGATGTGCTGAACTGGGTGGGCCGACATTTGGATGCACCAGATATCAAGATCGATTGGTCTGCACTCGTGGGTGAGGTGTTCCTGAGTACTTAGATGAGCATTGTGGAGTGGTTGCGGGATTGCGGCCGAAGCTACTTGAGAGTCAGCATAGTCAGAAGGCTGTCGCTGGTCACGTTGATTCCATGTGATTGCAGGTTCAGTCACTTGTGCGTTGCGACCTTTGCATTCTTTCTTGCCAGCTGTGCGGGTGGTAGCGTCTCCTTGGCAGGAGGGACTTTTGGACCTGAAGCACTGCACATCGATGGGAGAAGGAGGGGGCGCGGCGCTGGGCAGCTTGCACCAAAGGCGTGGGGCCGTGGGGCTTGGAACGTTGCTGTGTGCGGTTGGATGTCGCACTCGTCAGGGCCGGCGAGATGCGCTTCACCGAGTGCACATCCACAGATTTACTGGGTGGAGGACGGGGTGGGTCGGGGTGCTTGGTGCCGTGTGGAGGTGTGGGCCAGCTGACAAGCTTCCTTTCGTCCCATGGCAGCAAAGGGCTCAGGGTTCACAAGTACTCCACGGGCAACGCCTCGCGATTGTGTGCTTTTGCCAGCCAGCGCGTGGCGCAGGCCTGTACGTGGAGGATGATCTGACCCAAGCTGGAGGCCAGCTGGCCTTCAAAGATTGCCACGCACACCAAGGAGGAGGCAGCTCAGCTTGCACAGGAGGTCCTGGCTTGCTTTGCCTTGCTCCAATAATTTCTGTCAGCTCTGAAGGCTTTGTTGTGTTGCTTGCAGTTCCCATGTGTCGCATCACAAAGAGACTTGCAGCCAGACGCGCAAAGGACTGTATGCGGGAAAGGCTTCCACCAACGGCACAATACGCATCGAGGGGTGCAGCGCAGACTCAGGCGCGAGGGGGCTGCTGGGAGGGAGAGAGGTGCAGGTCACTGGTAGTGCCCCGGAGGCGGCGGCGCCATCGTCAAAAGCCTCCAGCAGGGCCCCGCAGGGCGCTTTCAGTGTCACGGCTGCAAGGCGATCCTCCCCTCGACATCCAGGCTCAGTTTCACCTTCGAGCTCGAAGGTGGCATTGGCGGCTGCCTCCTTGTCTACGGTGGCATTTTGGCTGAGGGCCGTGTGGAGGCGGAGGAGGTGTCGGCCAGCGACGCCTCCGCGGTGGCCACCTGGGGGCATGCCACGTTCCACACGCTTTTGGCATCACAGGCCCAGGGTCGAGCGGTGAAGGTGGAGGGCCGCCTGGCGGTGCAGGAGCTGACCGCCGGACCGTCCAACTGGTCCGTGGAGGTAGAGGCGGAAAAAATGGCTGTGAAGTTCGCAAACTGCGGAGAAGTCGCGGAGTGCAGCTTTAAGGTCAGCGGAAAGTGGCTCACCGAATTCAGGTAGTTTTTCGAGCTGATTGAAGGCTCTTTGAGGCAAAGCAGACACAAAAGCACAGGGCAGCAGCTGAGGTTTTGAACCACAAGGATTTTTTGGTAGCTGTGGTTGGGCCCTTTGAACAAGTCAGCTGCCGAGGCACCAAAATGGCACGGACCTGGTGTGGCCCCGCTGCCGTGCCGGATCCGGCATTGTGGACACCGATGCTGACGCGGATCGCTACGTCTCCCGTGGCTGCTACACGTGCCCTGGGGGAGAATTCCAGTTACAGCAGGGGGTGGCTGCCAGCTGCACGCCGTGTCCAGCGATTTGGAAATGCACCAAGAACAAGCTGCAGATGCCAAAGGGAGCCCTGACTGCAGCGGACACTTCAATCCAGGTGTTCCGCATGTGTCGGATGCTGCAAGATGCCGTGGCAGTAGGGATTTCAATGTAATCATGGAAATTTCCTCGCAGCGCGCAAATGGCAGCCAAAACCCAAGAAGCCTTGAAGAGACCTGGCACACACAAGTTGCCTGCGTCGAAACACGCTGAGGTTGGATGGCGCCCGTCGACCCGGAGAAGCTGCGCCTGGCCGAGCTGAACTTGACCAGGGAGGGAAGAGCAATTCAGTGCCTCAGTGAGGCGGCCTGCCCTGGAGGGCAGCTGCCGCTGGACCTGGCGAAGCCAATGTGCTCAGAAGGCCACGGATTCAGCCGAGCTTCCGGCAGGGGATGCAAGAAATGATTTTCAGGATATTACTTGGCAATGGTTTTCGGCGATGATTTCCATGGCGGATATCATGCATTTGCACAATGGGTTGTTTTTCTTCCGCAAAGTTGTCTTTTTCCCCAAGCAATTATGAGCTTCTCAAAGTCATGTTTGCTCATGGGGTCCGGGGGATGGACCCTCCTCGTGCTACTCCTAAAAAAGGAGTTGATGTCAGATGAGATGCATAAAGCTGCAGCCAAGTTTGGCGGTGTGGCCAAGTCCGCAGGGTTCAGGGTCCAAGCCCAAAGTTCTTCCGGCCCTCGCCCTGAGGACGAACTGGGGTCCTGTGCGCTGCCTGCACAGCTGGGCATTATGCCACCAAGGGCGAGTGCGAGAAGTGCCAGGAGGCGTCCCAAGAGGAGAAGGTGCACCTCTGGGGCACGGCCGCGGCCGTGGCCGCCATCGGCCTCGGCCTGGCTGGCGTGGCGTGGCTGTCGCGCGGCGCGGTGACCGAGTACTGGAAACAGGCCGGGGGACCTCTGGGGCCTCGATTTTAGAAGGAAGTTCATGCTACTGGTGAAAAGCTTGGAAAGGCCGACGTGAAGTGGCATGTCCTGAAGGAGCTTGCTGCTCGGCAGGCGGGGGCTGACTTGGATTGCTTTGTCTTGGTTGCCGCGCTTCAGGCGCTGGTTCTTCTTCAAGTAGTTCAGCTGTATGGCATTCTGGCAGCGCTCGCGCCAGATCCATCCACTGGCCAAGGCCTGGGAACTCGTGTCGCCCCAACTCGGCCTAGCTTCCTGCACCCAGAGTGCAACATTGCAGTGGCAACGGGATCCTAGTGCTTCACGAATGAAAGAGGGGGCTCTGTGGTTCGGAGCTTTCGACTTGTGACAAAAGCTATCAGGTGCTTCTCGTGAATCCTTCTGGGAACGCACCTACGTGGATGCGTTGCAGCTGAACTTGGCACAGGCGCAGGACAGCCGAACACAGTGATTTCAAATCGTGTCCGTGCAAAGAAACATGCAGGACGCCTTTCGGCTTCAATGCCTTTGGGATGGTGACAAAGTGCGATTGGCGTCTGCGTTGGCATCCCCCCTGGCGCCTCTGGTCATGCTCCTGGCATGCGGCCTGCTGGAGATCATCAAGCCCTCTGTGGGTGGCCTGGCAGGATGTTCAGAAGGGGGGCTGTGAAGAGTCAGCGGATTTAGGCAGAAAGGTTCCTCTTTGTTGCGCTGACGCGCGTTCCACTCCGAGCGCGGCAGATTTTGATGGAAGCCGAGGTGCCGGCGCCGCCTTCAAGATTTTAACCATCTTTTTCATCGGTGGCGCCCGCGAATCAGCGGCCCTTCTGCGCTGTCAGCTGGTCGACAAAGGACGGGCAAGGGTCAACGTGGGTCAGGGAAGGCTTGAAGGGATTTCCTGTCTCAGCTAGCCTGGCATGGCTTGCGACTTGCGATTTTCCTTCTTTCCATGAGGCGGCGCGCCTCTGGGCGACTTCGCGTTCTTGCAGAAGCTGCCATTCTTGCTCTGCTCCGAAACAAAGGGCGTGGCCAAGTGGGCAGTGACCTCAGGCATGTGGATGTGATTCAGTTTTGGTTTGCGGGCACTTTTTTCTTGTCGGCCTTGGAAGGTCTACCCAGTCGGCTACGGCACTGGGGCAGTGTATGTCGCAGTGATTCCTGTGGCGCTTCTGTATCTGTATATGCGCCAGCACATTGTTCTGAAGCTTGTCTCATTCTATGTTGATTCTGCCTGCAACTTGATTTGTGCTTTTCTTCTGAGAGACAGTCACAGCGGGTTCCCGCCCGACAAGCCACAGGAGCACGCAGCGCGGGATATAAGCTAGATCTGGCCTTGCCCACATTGTTATCATATAACCATCCGCCCATTTTTCCAAAAGCCGCCGTATTCCACAAAGTCCATCATACATTGATACATTGAATTTATGTTTTGAATGTATCAAGGTATTATTAGAGTATATAATCTAATCCAGGTTGTTTCAGCAGTTTCTTCATTTGCTCATCCTTTTCCTTCTTCAATTCTAAATAATCCTTCTCTTTAGCAACAAACAGCGTGTGGTAATATTCATTCAAATATTTGCTCGCCTCTTTCTGCTTATACTTCCCCATAATATCTCTGCCTGGTATTTCTGCAATTGATACAAGTTTTGAAATATTTACTAGTTTCATCACTTTGAACACATAAGAGGGGTTTATTGCATTTACATTTAGAACACTGTTTTTCGTCCATATCACTATTATATTAAATCGATATTTCTTTAAGTACATTTTTACAAAAAAGATGGGCGAGGTTAGGTTTATTCGCCTTTTTTTGTAGTTCATTAATCCTTAGTATTATTTTGTCGCTTGTTTCTCATTGTATCGCCGTCAGTAGTTCTAATATTCGGTCGGCGGGTGTTTCATATTGTGATTAGCCATGTGTTGGAAGCATCATCGGGTGAGTCGCGTTAGTGACAATCCCGAGTCCCCACGTCGATCACCCACGTGTCGGAGGAGAAAGAGACTTCGGCCCGGGGCTGGTTGGTGGGGAGTGCTCGTGCGGTTCCTTTTCCCTTTCGGTTTGGGTGGTTGTTTAGTCACTTGTGTGTGGGAAACCCTGATCTTTTGGACCGGGGATTGGTTACTGTTTTGGGGCCTTTTCTTTTGCGGCTTGTTTACCCCAACTTTTCCAATTGCCTGGGCACAGGTCCGTGCCCGAATCACAGGTTATCAGCCGTAGGACTTACGAGTTGAATGACGTCAACCCTGCGAAGCTGATGCTCTCGATAGGGACACACCTCGCGGGCGCAGCAGGTTTGTGGATGACAGTGATGATCGATTGTTCCGTCAGGTTACTCATGATGAGCAACTCCGATAGGCGGCTCCGCTGTGAATTCAGGTCAGGACAGGCCCAGGAGTCCACCTCCTGACGTTGTGAGGAAGCAGGGTTACCAGAGCCGGCCAATACTGAGAGGTTTAGATGAGGTCAACGCGATGTCGCTAGACCTGGTTTCGACCCCATTCCCAACATTCCCCCCTTTCCCAACATCATTTTCGGGGGATCAATGCGAGGCCGTACTGAGAGCAGTCTCCATAGCACTGAGTTGGGCAAGCTGCAAGCATTCTTGATGAGGCATCTCGTGATGGCAGGCTTGCAATCGCGCTCGATGAGAGGTTCGATTTTGCTTGAGGAGCCCGGGCGCGAGTTGACTGACGCCGAACCTTTTAAGGTCCAGCAATGAGTTCACTCCTCAATGCAGTGAGGGAGGATCGACGAACAGGGAACGGAGTGAGTCTGCGTCGGCAAAGCGCCCATCACTGACAGGTGAAGCGCGACAGGTCGAAAGCAAGGAGTCCAGCTCTGAGCCTGGCATATCCACTCAACTCCTGAGTTCAGAAGGTCTGACACAGCTTCTGCTACCGGCGTTAGCTGAGGTTGGGAATCAAGGCCAAGCAGATCAGTGAATTCTGCCACCAAGCTACGGTCCCAGGGAAAATCTGACAAAGTTTGTTTCAAGGATGAGCGCAGCGATAGGACCCGCTTGACACGCATGCGTTGTCTGTGAGCCAAGGTTCTGCGTGTCATGCATGGGGTGACGTCAACTCCTGAATGAGACGCAGTGTGTGTCGCAAGAGTGCCTGAGAGGTGCCGATGCATCATTGCGCTGAGTGGGAAGGAGATTTGTGACTCACGTGCGCTCTTGGCCTGGAGAAGTGTTCCCGTTGCAACGCTCCTCCCGGTCCTGCACCTCCGGGATACTCTAAGAGTGGCCAGCCTGGCAGCGCTCCTCACTTCTCAGGACCGCCTGTTGACAGCCGCGATAGTGGTACACAGTACGGAGCGGCTAGTTTCTACATGGCGCTAGCCAAACTCAAGGCTTTGCAACGGGTGGCCTCGATCGACCAACCTATTGTCCCACGCGTTGGTTGTGGGATGCGCGCGCGCGATGGCTCTCCTATCGATGTTGGCCAGTGAGCAAGGCTTTTTTGGCTCACATTTCCAAGCAAGTCTCCAGGTCAGTGAGGGTTTATTGGCAAGCTAGCCTCATCATCCGAGTGTCCCATTTGCCAACACTTCAGGCTCGCAACCTCAGTTTGCAGATGATCCAGCAGCAGCTTCAAAGATCTGCCGGGACCATTTTCTGTCTCAGGTGCATTTTGTCCCTAATAGCCTGCGTCTCAATGCACTCTCTGATGCATGTACACGTGGAACACGTGTGTTCACCTGGAACACAATCACGTGCAATTAAAGCACACATGTGTGTACATGTGGGACACACATATGTATACCGCTGGAACACAAATATGTGTCCAGGAACACCGCGTGTGCGATTACAGCACACATGTGTGCACACGTGGAACATATGCGCACGCGTGAGCAAACATAAGCGCGCCTCGAAAACAATCATGCGTTTTCTGGAGCACATACATGCGCACACCTGGAGAGCAAATATGTCGTCAGATGCAAAATTCTTGTGTTCAAGTGGAACACACATCTGTCCACATGGAACACAAACACGTGTCCAGGTAAAACAACCATGTACGCACACGTGGAACACCGTGTGTGCTTATCTGAAGATCCTGGAACGCAAACACGTGTCCAATTGGAACACACAGTGTGCACGCGTGAACACACATACGTGTACTCGTGGAACACACATTTGCGTACACGCGAACACACACACATATATGTGCTTCACACACACGCGTGTTCATCTCAAAACAAAATACACGTCTCTGATAAGAACACACATGTTTGCACACGTGAACACGCATATGTGTACACGCGGGAGACACACATGTGCACACGTGAACGCACACATTTATGTGCACGCAGAAAACACAAACACACCCGAGTATTCATTTGATAACAAACACGTGTCCTCCTGGAACACAAACACGTGTCTAGTTGGAACACAGAGATGCGTACACGTGAACACACACATATAATCGATGTGCGCCCGGAACAACACACACTCACGTACGTTCATCTGATAACAAACATGTACTCACCTGCAACACAAACACGTGTGCAATCGGAACACATATGTGTGCGCACGTGAACACACAAATGTATACGCGTGGAACACATGTGTGTACAAATGAACACACATACATGTGCACGAGGAGCAGGCCCACACACACGTTCTCCTGGAACACAAATACACGTGTCCAGTCGGAACGCGCAGGTGTGCACACGTGAACACACAAATGCGTACACGTGGAACTCACATTTGCGTACACGTGAACACACATACATGTGCACGCGGAGCAGGCGCGTGTTCATCTGATAACAAACATGTGTTCTCCTGGAACACATGCGCGTGCCTGATAAGAACACACATGTGCGTACACGTGAACACACATATGTGTACACGTGCAACACACATATATGACACGTGAACACACATTTTTGTATGCGTGGACACACATATGTCAGTGCACACATATGTCAGTGCACACGCAAACACACACATATATGCACACCCGGAACACGCACACACACACACACACGCACATTCCTGGAACACACACACATGCGTACACCTGGAACACATATGTATATACGTCTGGAAAGCACATCTCTGTTCACCTGCAACACACATTTGTGTCTCCCGTTTGTCCAGCGAAGCGCATTCCATGAAAATTGCATGTGAGGAGAGCGGAAGCAAATTTGCATTGAGGCGTAGCAGCGAACCGGTTACAGTGATCACTATGCTAGCGCCTTGCTAGCGCGCGGCTAGCGCGGGTTCGCCGTATTTTTTGGAGTCACGGCGACCATTTGTGTGGATTTGACAAATTAAGGCCACGTAAGATGAAGGTAAACGTACGGCCTGGCTTCAAGTACTGAGTTCGAGCTGCAACATTACACCCTTGAAAGCCACATAAAGCCCATTGCTGAAACCAAGATCACCGAACACCCTAGCGCAAATCACGCGCCATCCTAGCGCCTCCATTGGGGAGCGGGCGATCCATTATTGGTATATGCAGGACTCCGCTTTGTATGAACGACAGACTGCGCAAACAAAGCGACTGCGACGGTGGCCTCTGTAGACTACAAGCTCCCTTACTCCCAAAGAATTTTGACCGGATCGCATATGTGTTTTAGTTGAACAATCGCATGCTTTCACCTGGAACACAAACATGTGCTCAGGTGGAACACACTCATGTGGCCACATGCAAAAAACGTATTCATTTCGAACACACCGATGTGGTCAGCTGGAACACACCAAGAACACACAACCATTCACCTGAAGCTCTCACGCAAGGCGTCCAGGTTGGGCAATCCTTTCCCTTTGGCCTTACCAGCATTAGTTCAGGGTCCGGGTCAGCAAAGGCAGATCCGCCCTCCTTCCTCGAGAGCCTTCTTTGCCCTCTTGACGGCCTCCTTCAGCCGCGGCACCTCGTCACACTGAGCTTCAGGAAATCTACCCACGATCTCCTCATCTATTCGGCGATTGGGGTTGAGTGGGGTTAGGTATCCCGCCGACGCAGCAACCACGCACACAGCGGGCATGTAGCTTCCTAACCATCCGCCGTTCCCACTGTGCCGCATGATGTGGTTTGGCCCTGAAGTAGTCCGTCACCCAATCGTCACGAGCAACTTCGCCACCCACTTCTTGACGAATGCGTCCGATGCCATGATCGCCAACACGTGACTTTGCTGAAACAGCGCACGATTCATGTCATCCTGATCTGTGGGACTGGGGTTTGGTTCCTGTATTGGGGCCTTTCCTGGAGTGCCGGCCGGTCATTTTGTTTGGTCGGGCCAAAAAAAAGTGCACTGACCAAGTAACTTTGCGATTAAGTTTGGTCGCAGGGATGGTCCATGGAAAGTGGTCGGATGAGTGCTTATAAAGATGCGGTGTATATATGTCAGCGCGTGTCTCGTTCGATCAGCGCGCAATGTTTGTTCGTGTGTGTGCAAAAATATCGTGCTTTTCTTGCTTGCGTTCGTTTTGTTTCATGTTTTTGTTTTTTGGGTTGTTTTTTTGCCCGTTTTGTTTGCTTAAAGTTGGTTGGGTGTTTGTTTGGTTTGGCTTGCGTGTTTTTTAAACAGTCTGCGCGTGTTTTGTTTGCACTTTTGCGGTTTGACTTGTGCTCTTGTTGTGTTCGTTGTGTTTGTTTGTTTGTTTCTTTGTTTCTTTGTTTGTTTGTTAATTTGTTTAGTTTTGTTGTGTTTAGTTTTGTATTGTTGTTTTTTTATTTGTTTTGTTTTGTTTGTTTTGTTTGTTTGTTTTTGGTGTTTGGTTGGTTGGTCGGTTGTTTGTTTGTTTGTTTGTTTGTTTGTTTGTTTGTTTGTTTGTTGTGTTTAGTGTTGTGTTTGTTTGGTTCTATTTGTTTTGTTTTGTTTGTTTTGTTTTGTTTTGTTTTTTGTTTGTTTTTGTGTTTGGTTGGTTGGTCGGTTGTTTGTTTGGTTGCTTGTTATTTGTGTGGTTGTTGGCTTTGTTGGTTTTGTGTTCTGTTTTTTGGTTTGTTTCTGGCTCGTGATGTTTTGTTGTCGTTACTTGTCGTTGTGGTTGCGGTTGTGGTTGCGTTTGCGGTTGCGGTTGCCGTTGCGGTTGCGGCTGCGGTTGTTGTTGTTGTTGTTGCTGCTGCTGCTGCTGTTGTTAATTGGTGTTGTTGATGCTGCTGCTGCTGCTGTTGTTGTTGTGGTTGTGGTTGTGGTTGTGGTTGTTGTTGTTGCTGCTGTTCTTGCTGTTGTTGTTGTTGCAGTTGTTGTTGTTGCTGTTGTTGTTGTTGTTGTTTCTGTTGCTGTTGCTGTTGCTGTTGTTGTTGTTGTTGTTGTTGTTGTTGGTGTTGGTGTTGGTGTTGGTGTTGGTGTTGGTGTTGGTGTTGGTGTTGGTGTTGGTGTTGGTGTTGGTGTTGGTGTTGGTGTTGGTGTTGGTGTTGGTGTTGTTTGTTGGTGTTGGTGTTGGTGTTGGTGTTGGTGTTGGTGTTGGTGTTGGTGTTGGTGTTGGTGTTGGTGTTGGTGTTGGTGTTGGTGTTGGTTGTTGGTGTTGGTGTTGGTGTTGGTGTTGGTGTTGGTGTTGGTGTTGGTGTTGGTGTTGGTGTTGGTGTTGTTGTGTTGGTGTTGTTGTTGTTGTTGTTGTTGTTGTTGTTGTTGTTGTTGTTGTTGTTGTTGTTGTTGTTGTTGTTGTTGTTGTTGTTGTTGTTGTTGTTGTTGTTGTTGTTGTTGTTGTTGTTGTTGTTGTTGTTGTTGTTGTTGTTGTTGTTGTTGTTGTTGTTGTTGTTGTTGTTGTTGTTGTTGTTGTTGTTGTTGTTGTTGTTGCTGTGGTTGTTGTGGTTGTTGTTGTTGTTGCTGCTGCTGCTGTTGCTGGCATCCACCCACATGTATAGGATCATCCTGGCGTGCGACCACTGGTTGTATTTTAATGCAGGGTTCTCAAAATAGTCACAGCTTGCATGACAGCTATAGTACTTGCCTATCTTGGTCTCATGCCCGCGACGCGCCGTGGCTTACCAGTGGCAGCAATGGCTGTGGCGAATTCGGCTGCAGCCCGCTACGTGGCAGCTTGGCGCACGGTCGTGCCGGCAGAGGGGAAGCAGGCGTTGGCAGATTGCTACATGTTCCTTCAAATTTCAAATCTGATTTTTTTTTGGACAGGTGGACTTTGTGAAGGGCCTGGTGGAGGGGACGTGCCTTCGTGAGGGGGATGAGGATGCCCTCTGCTCAGAGAATGCGACGTTGGTCGCAAAGTGTCTTCGCGAAATAAAGGAACTTTTGGCTTGCAAACGCATTCCGGCTTCAAAACCTGGCCACGTGTGTGTCTCATCTAAGGAGCTTGAAGGTCGCTGAGGAGCTTGGGACGGTCCCGAACTTGGATGTGCTGGAGATGGCCATCTTTGAGCTCTTCCCACAGGACACCCGTGTTGATCGATCGCTGTGCAACGTGCTGCGCCATTTGAAAGAACATGTTTGGGAGAGTTTGCCATCAAAAACAGACCCGGATTCGCAAAGCCTGCTGTTGGTTGGATCATGACGAGTTCGATCTTTTCCGGCAGCATTTGTGCTCATTTTTCAGTTTTTCCCTTTTTCCGTCATGGAACCGAAATCACCTTGGAGCACTTGGAGCGCTTCCACCGCGGCGACGTGTGATGGCTCGGACTACGTGGCGACGGAGAACTCGGACCCGGAGGATTTTGATATGGAGCCCCAACAGCCGGGAGCGGACACTGGGCTCAAGGTGCTCTCGGACACAGGGGTTCCGAACTTGGACCCGGAGGATTTTGACATGGGACCCACATCACAGGGAGCAGACTTTGGACTCAAGGTGCTCACCGCATCCGACCCAAAGGCCAAGAAGAAGCGCACCATGCATGACCCTCGCAGCGAGGTGGTGAAGCGGGCTCAGAGGCTTGTGCGTAGCCCGAAGGGGAGTGTGGGGAAGATGATGCGCGTGAAGACCATGCGTGCAGGTGAAGGCCCATATTTTACAAGGCGTCTGAGACGAATGGCAATCTTTTTTTCAATTGGATACCCAACCGTTAACCCAATCTTGTTTCAATCAGATGCCACATGCAAAGCCAATCTTGTGGCTATACCCAATGGAGACCCTACCCTTGGAGGAAACACCTCCCAATGCACAAGCTGACTTGCTTGTGGAAGCGCAAGCCTCTGTCCCAGCTCGACCCTTCTGCGCTTCAGCGTTTGCTGAGTGCAGCCGCCGGCACCGCCCCAGTGAGCCAGCCAACCCTCGAGGGTCTGCCAGCAGATGGCAACCAATTCACGCAGTCTGCGCCGCCTTTATCAACAAGCCGCCCGTGTGATAGCCATGGCGCACCATTTGCGCCGCCGGCACCAACCCACATCAGCCCTGCAGGGGCTGCGTCCGTTGCCGTCACCTCCTGCAACAAGCTTGCAGGCGTCTCCCTTGACTTTGACCGAGGAAGAATTGCTTGAGCTTGATGGTGAAGCTCTAGTCGATCGCAACTTTGGCTTCACAAAGTTTCGAGTCTGTGGCAAAGGCTTTAGCTGATACCTCGTGCAGCCCAACATCAAGTGCCACACCCACGCCTCGATCGATTCAAGCTCCCGGGCTTGCCTTGTCGTCCTGCGCAACTGCGCTGCCGCCGCCAGCTGCACAGGAGCCACCAGCCCCCCCGCAGGAGCCATCGCAAAACGCAACCCCAGCCCTTGCAACACCTCCTCCAACCCAGCAGCAACCTCCAACTCACCACAACCCGTCCCAAGCTCCAGAATCGGCCAGCGACTTTGAAGAGGGCCCCGTCCCAACCCATCAGCCCCCGCAGCTGGCCCAACTCATCGAAGCCCTGAAGCTGGCACAGGCCTTTGCAAACCGCATGACCATGAGCTAGCTCAAGCTAGCGAGCCATCCCCTGCAGCTCCAGCTCCCCACCAGGATGGGGAGCTGGTCCACCCGCAGCACACACAGCAGAAGACCGCCCAGCCAGCTCCTCACCAGGATGGGCCGCCCAAGACCTTGCATCGCCCTCTCCAGCTTCCCACCAGGATGGGGAGCTGGTCCACCCGCAACACACACACATCCAGCCGCAATACACGCAGCAGATGCCGCCACCCCACCTGCCCTCGCAGTCATCTCAGCCTGAGAAGGCTGAGAAGGTTGATCTCGAGGCGACTCAACTGGCTGTGATCCCGAAGCGCTGCAACAGCAGCACACACCCAAAAGAGTGGCGGCAGTTCGAGAGGTTCGTGAAGCGGAACGGTGCCAACACTGATGAGCTGAAACGTTCATTTGAGAACCTCAGCTTCAATTGTGATGTCTTAGGGTTTGGGGTGCAGAACTTTGCCAAGTTCATTGCCGCTGAAGGCTGGGTGTCCATCATGGGGCCATTTTTTGGGTCGCTGATAGATCAATTCCTAATTGCATATTTTGCACGTGTGCCTTCATGGTGTGTCTGGGTTGTGCAGGAGACGGATTTGCTGTGGAGGCAGTGCTTCGCTTTCGAAAGCTGCAGGAAACCGAAGACCGAGACGCTTGGCCGCCAGTCAGATGGTGCCCAAATCATGGTGATTTTTTGTGGGAGGGCTGCATGGAGCCCAGGCCGGTACGTCAAGTGGGACGCGGTGATGCAGCATTTCAACAACGACGTGCTGCAGGCGAACCGCTTTGCTGCACGCAGGCGATGTGAGCAACATGGGCGGCTCGCTTAAGTTAATTGCAGCCGCTTACCTTTTGGCAGGTTTTGATCCCACAAAGCCACCGCATGGTGCATGCTTGGCAGTTTTTTGAAAAAGAGACACGGGGTTCGAAAGTTGGCGTTGGCCCGTTGCTGCCACATGGAGTCAGGACATCGTTCGATCGGAACGATCCCACCGTGGAGACCTTCCTGCTCTATGGGGAGCAAACGCGCTCGACCAGCACTAAAAGCTTTGATTCTTGGTGGCAGTCTTGTGTGCTTCATGACCATGCGCATGCATTTGTTTATAGGTTGCTGAATTAGTCGACCCGACAAATGGCAAGGAAGATTTGTGTATGGAGGTGGGATGTGAGGGATCGGTCGCGCTGGATCTGATGAAGAGAATGACCTCTGCGACACATGTGGCAGCAGGATCCACGCCCATCGCAGAGCCCGGCACTTCGTCTGCTCCGCCCACCCTGCAGGGACTGTGGAAGGTGAGGATGACAATAAGAAGCGTAAGCGCAGCTCAGCTGTCAAGAAGCAGAAGCAAAACGGCTCCCAGCTGGAAATGATTGCCGAGGAGGATGACCCAGTTGCTTTCCTGCAGGCGTGGGTGAAGGCGTCAACAGACGCACAAGGAGTTTGCACAACTGCGTCTGCTCAGCAACTCGGCTTGTGCCTGATCGACTCATTGTATCCATGGATGCGCGCTGTCTTTCTTTGCATGCCTTTGTTTTGCACCCAGGCTGGAGCAGCTGGAATCCCAGGCTGCCCTGGCCCAACTCCTCGTTGACTGCTCCCACCACTTGGGGGTCGCGCGCAAGGAGTTGCTCAACTTGGGGCCACGCCCGGCAAAAGATGCTGTGGCTCAAGTGCTCCAAAGCGTTTCAACATGGGTGGTTGGCTACCGCAAACATGTAAAAACTGCCAACGCCCTGCTGCAGTCCCACAAGAGGGAGGTGCTCGGCAAGCCAAAAGGCAAGGCCAAGGCAAAAGCCAAGTCTTAGGGTGCGCCCCGGAAGCTTAGCAACGTGCTGTTGGCCTTTGCAAGTTTCCTTGATCGAGTCAATGACGGCTGTTTTTGTTTGATTTTCATTCGCGGCTGAGCCCGGAACATTTGTTTGCTTTCTGCAGAGCCATGTTCATGACATGACACGTGACACCCACTTACATACATGATGCGGAGATGGTGAGCATGGCTTTGCATGGGTCTTGGATGCGCCATGCTGCGGCGCCATCTTAGGGTTTGGGGTGCGTGATGAACACGCAACGTACGACGCTGAGTCCTGTGGAAAAAAACTTGCGCCGTGCATGGGATAGGTAGGTTGGAGCGTGATGCTGAAGTTGAAGGTGCATGCTGCATGTGCGACTCATTCTTGTCCATCCGGTCTTCAATTGCTCCAGCCATGAATCTGCATGAAGATAATTTTCATTGCATCCAAAAATACCAAATTCAAAAAAAAGGCGACCTCGAGAAGACACATGATGTTTTATTCGCAAGCCTTGCAAACAAACACACACATGTGTGCACACACACACACATGCACACATGACCAAACTTTGTGAATCTTAGGATGCTGAGGCGCTTGCGCAACCTCAAGCGCAAAGCTGTTGGCAATGGGGCGGAGAAGCAGGCCAATCAGCCGCGGATCTCGCTGGAGGAGTCCCCGATCATGCGGGCGGCGATTGAGCAGGTTGGCAGAGGATTGCCGGCGAACCTGGCCCAGAAGTTTGCTGCAGCTGCTGTGGAGGAGGCCGGTGCTGGCAATGTGTCGAAGAGTGCCTTGGCAATCCTGCGTCACATACTCATTTGCCCCCTTCAATCGATCCGAGAAGCGTTTGAAAACACTGCATGCTTGCAGGCACCAAGTGGGTCGCTTCCTTGATTCGCAAACGCGGATATCGAGGGCATTGCGAGCGATCTATTCACAGAGAAATGAACAGAAGCAATGACGCAGTTTGGCTGATTTGGGGGAGGTGATCCAGACATCGCTGTTTTGTTCCTTTTCACTTAAGATCCGAGGCTGGGGCCATCAAGTTCCAGCTCTCCTATGTGGTGCTGCCGGTGCTGGACATCAGAGCAGCTCGGGAAGTGGGGGCTGCTCGAAAGTCGAAAGCCAAATCGAGAGCCAAGGCGGGAGCCAAGGCGAAAAGAAGACGGCCATGTGCGAAGGGCGCTCAGCCCGCGCGTGTGGTCTACGAGGAGTGGCCAGTTTTCAGTCCGGAGCACATGTGCCGGGCGATCTTTGAGGCTGGCCGGTGGGAGTCGATGATGCTTGTATGGTGAATGAGCATGTATTTACTTATATTTACTCTTTTTTGCGCCAATATTTTGCCTTGTGCCGGTGGAGACACATCCTAGGACTGGCAACTTCGATTGGTCTGATTTCTGGGTTCGCGCCCGCAGCGAGAGATGGGGAGAGAGACCTGGCATGAGCAAGGGTTTGCGGGCTTCGTTCCAATTTTTTGAGTGCCTTCCTTTGTTTGCGCACTTACATGTGCCGAGGCACCACCCTGTGCAGCAGTTCGAAGAGGAACAGCGAGGCCGCGCTTGCGGCTTCACCTTGCACGGAGATGAGGGCGAAGGGAAGCGGAAGAAGCCGATCATGATCATGTCCTTCAGCCCTCTTGGTGCGCACGCCGCTGTGTGGGCCATATAAGCACATTGTCTTGAACGTGCCGCATTTTGCGCCTGCGTGTTGATGCATGATCCTATAGGTGATCCCATCGAAGTTGTTCGCCTATGACGGCTCTATCAACCTGACACTGCAAAGTTTGCAAGGCCATCTTGTGAGGATGCTGAACGTGATCAGCAAGCCTGATCCTCAGCTTGGCGGTTGGAGCGTGCGCTACCTGGCGGGGAAGGGCGACCAAAAGTACAAGGTGGAGTGGCTTCTTGAGAAGAGAAACTATCTTCATTTGTCCTCGGGAGGTGGTGAGATTTGCCGCAGGTGCTTTGCTGGGCGGCGCGACCGACCTTGGTTGGACTTCTTTGGGTTGCCCTTCAACCAGCCCGAGGAAGTTGAAGCAGCCACGATGTCCAGTCTCTCAGCTCAATCTTGCAAGAGTGCATGCGTGCAAAAAGCCCGAATTGCGGTCTTTTCATCATCTGCGTTTGTAGGTGTGGGAGAGGGCATTCCGTACCTTGACCTTGATGGCATTTTTCGAGATCTTTTTCTTGCATGCGCAACACCGATTTCTCGGGTGGTTTCACTTTGTGTGGCAGAACAAGGATGTGGCAACTGAGCGGCTGGACGCCACATATGGAACATGCTGACGTGCTGCACTCTGTCTGGCTGGGGACAGCTCGCGACAGCGCGGCAAGCCTTGCGCTTGTGTCGGCGCCTTGCCGTGTTTCCACTGCCCTTTTTTGAGGGCGCATGCATGCATGCATGCGATTTGTTTCATGGGGTCACTGATCGAGCCGTGTTTGTCATTTGCTTGGTGCGCTGTCTGAGGTTGAGCACCTTCCTCAATACCAGCACTTAAGCACGTTCGATGACAGGCTGCGCCACCTCAACACCGACATGTGGCGATGGTGCAAGGAGCACAACATCCCATCGTCTTCCCTGGAAGAGCTGTCCCTCCAAAAATTGGGGGGTGGACACTTTGTCGCTGGATTTCCCGCTGGCCTACAGCAAAGGATGGAACAACAAGGTTCTGCGCCTTTGTACGCACATGTACTTTGACGTTCATTGTTTTTTTCTTGCACGCATGCATGAGACTTTAATTTTCAATGTCAATTGCTTCAGTAGCCCAGCTTGATTGGCGCCATGCGCGTGCATGCAAGGATCAACTTTCTGGCCCACCTGCTGCGAGATCTTAAGCTGCAGTTTGCGTTGCTGGGGCAGGGTGTGGCAGAACATGTTGCTGCCATCATGATTGCAATCGATGGGTCTGAGTTGCGCTGAATGTAAATGTGTGTTGCGTCCACGGTTTTTTTGAGGACACCGACGTTCCTGAACTTGGCACGCCAGCTGTGCTGGCATGGAGCTTGAACGAGTGGAGTTACTTGGTTGATAATTTTGGGATGTGGCTGGATGACGAGGTGCATGCCCGTTGTCGGGAGCGTCCTGCCTGCAGAGATTCGAATGCATGCAACCGGATTGGAGCCTCGTTTTTTTTGCAGAGTTTGGGATAGGGCATGACCATGGATGCATATTCACACGAGTTCAGATTCGCACATGAGCTTGGCTCGCCGCATCTGCAAGGTTGGGCGTGCTGTACGCTCAGTTTTTTTGTCTGGCTGGCGGACAAGGCGTCAAAGGAGAAGCGGCCGCTGTGGAAAGTGAGGCCGAAGCTCCACACATTTGTGTGCGAGACAGTCTTGCGAGACACTCGGCTAAACTGCCGGTTTGTGAGCTGCTGGACAGAAGAGGATAATGTTGGAAAACTTGCAGTGTGGCACGCGGAGCGGTCCACGCAAGTACGCTTTCGAAGCGCTTGCTTCAGCGTTTCTTGCTGCGCCTCAACGGGCAACTTTCGCAAGAGTGAGAAAACAGCCACGGAGCAGTTGCACGCTTAGGGTTTGGGGTCGGCGCTTTTCATCGCAGCGCAGTTTTATTTTTTCGGAATAAATGTATATTGTATGTGAGAACAATTGTGAAGATATTTTTTCAGATCGATGTGTGTGTTTGTGTGTGCGTTTTTTCGGCCCCGCAAAAAATATATGAACACACATTTTTCGGAATATATATGTGTGACAACTTTTGCAAATAGTTTTTTTAGATAGATGTGTATACGGTTGAATTTGGGGACGCATCATTTTGGCTTACCTTTTGGCTCAAGGGAAACGAGCGTGCGCTATAGTACTGGCTCGCCCAACGACACTTGATGCTGGCTCGCCCAACGACCCTTGATACGAATTTGGGGACGCATCATTTTGGCTTACGTTTTGGCTCAAGGGAAACGAGCGTGCGCTATAGTACTGGCTCGCCCAACGACACTTGATACTGGCTCGCCCAACGACACTTGATACTGGCTCGCCCAACGACCCTTGATACTGGCTCGCCTAGCTTGCATCCTGCGTCGCGTGCCTGCACTGATTTCATATAACGTTGTTTGGCTCAAGGCGCGTGCGCCTGTGGCAAATGTTCATGAACCCGGGCCATGCTCTTATAGAGATCCAATGCCAATTTGCCTTCGGTGTCACATGTCGCACCTTGGGTGTCACATGTCGCGCGTTTCTGAACGAAATCACGTTTTGGTCCTTGCGAAAATGTGGTCGCTGACCACTTTTTTTGGCCTCTGCGCAAAAAAATGCTATGGACAGACCTCCAGGTTGGCTTGTTTACCCCAACTTTTCCAATTGCCTGGGCACAGGCCCGTGCCCGAATTACACATATAAATCGTCCTGCCTGCGCATGACGTAGTTGTCGCCCCAATCCGCCTCCTTTCCGCTCCGTAGTCGCTGTGCCGTCTCTATCTCGTCGACGCACCCTGAGCATCGCTTTTTGATTAGAATCAAAAGGATGACTATGATTCTTTTTTGATTTTAAATAAAGTAGGGAAAATCAAAAGAGATTGACAAGTGTTGTGAATGTGTTTTTGGTGTGTGTAAACTAGTGTTTTGTTAAATGCTTTCTTTTGATTTTCTTTTTGATATTTTGTGTTCTCAAAGTGGTGAACATGAATGCATTCACTGTCAGTTTTTGGCTCAAGAAATACAATCTATATATATATATAGAGCTAGATATAGAGGCTTTGGAAAAGGCCAGAGACAGGGCCAGGCTTTGGAAAAGGCCACAGAACTTCCAATTCAGGGCAGGTCTGGGCCAACCTTAGAATGGAAAGGATTAGCACAATCCTGTACCATGTGAGAAAAGTGGGAAGGGAGGGCCTGCTTTCATGCGCAGCCAGGCTGACAAGGCAGAAATATGAAAACCTGCAAAATGGCTTGCAACTGTTGGATGGGAATACTTTGCGAAAGGTAAATGCTTTGGAAAAGGCACAGGCTTTGGAAAAGGAACAGGCTTTGGAAAAGCCGCAGGCTTTGGAAAAAGCACAGGCTTTGGAAAAAGCACAGGCTTTGGAAAAGGCACAGGCTTTGGAAAAGGCACAGGCTAAGAGAAAGCTTAAACAACGTGACAGTGAAGTGAGCATGGACAGCCAAGGGTACCCAAACATGTTTGGGAGCCCAGGACCCACAGACAGAGAAACAAAGGCAGTTGCAGCCATGGCCATGGACAGGAGCCTGGTAGTAAAACAGCACCTTTGGAAAAGGGTGACTTGCACCAGGCTTTGGGGTTTGGCACGCAGGCATACAAGGCAAAAAAATCTGCTACTTTGGAAAAGGTGCAAAAAGTTGTGAAGCAGGTGAACAGGAAGCCTTGGGTGAAAATCTTGAGGACTGAAGCCAAGAAGTCAAACCCTAGGGCTTATTTGAGAGGGACCAAGGAGGAAGGTGGCACCTTGCACCTCATTGTTGAAGTTACAGCCAAGAGGTGTCCAGAGGGCTATTTGGAAATCATAGATCAGATTTGGACATCTTTGGAAAAGGATCATCTGACAAAGAAAGAAGCTGTGAACCTCAGAGAAGAGTTGTGCAAACAATGGGGCTGCCAGATCACAAGAAGCATTTGGGAAAGCGCACGCTGTGTGAGAAAAGCTTGGCTTTGGAAAATGCGTTGAGACTTTGGAAAAGGCCATGAAAGGCTTTGGAAAAGGCCATGAGAGGCTTTGGAAAAAGCCATGAGAGGCTTTTGGAAAAGGCCATAGATAGCTATGTTTCTACCCTGAAGCAATCCCAACATGGGAGTTGCCAGAGAGGGACAATTTTGATGGTAAAACAAATGGCTGCCTGAGCTTTGGGAGGTTTTTCGACTAAGTAGCCCAAGTCATTTTAAAGTTTAGAGATGTATCACAAATATATCACTTTACAACACTTTTGTAAAACAAACAAATGGTTGTCAAACAGTGAAGTTGTGAACTTGTTGGTATGACTGTTGGTTTCCCTGCAGCTTTTCAGCATGAGTATGGCCACACACGCACATGTGCAAACACACGCACACACACACTTCACAGCATCACACAGCATCAGATGGTAGGGAACATAGCAGCAACAGCCGCGCAAGTTACAACACAGCAATGTTTAGGTTGGATACATATATAAGTCTTAAGATTTCACTGCCTGTTCAAAGATATTTGGAAAGTTTTTTCCCAAACCATATGTGAGGTTGAAAGCTCAACATATTGTCAAAGTGTGTGCCCCACATTCTTTCAAATTGGATATGAAAGTTCAAAATATTTTAAAATGTTACATTTGTTCTTTCAAAATTGAATCAACCAAAAAGATTTGTTGGCAGTTCACCTAAAACATGTTCAACATTGAACCCATTTTCAAAACTTATCTTGAAAATTAAATTCATCACAATTTTGAAGTTGAGTATTTCGAAAAATTACCTGACACTTTTCCAAATGTACATTCAAAAAAGGAAAACTGTAATTGTAAAGAGTTGTTTACATTTGAAACCAACAAATCAAATCTGATCAAAGTAGTGTTTTGATCAGATTTGATCAGATTTGATCAGATTGGATCAGATTTGATCAGATTTGATCAGATTTGATCAGATTTGACCAGGTTTGAAAAAGTATTATTTCAACAATATTTGTTTAATTTAGTTGTGAAAAATATTTGGCGTAGGTCCAAACTTATTTCAATTAAATTTGTTCCAGTTTTTTCATGTTAATTCAATGCTGGTGAACTTGTTCAGTTAACTTTAAAAAAACTCTTTTTATTTCAATGATTTTTCAACCGTTTTCAATTATATGGTGAAGTCCTTCCAATTTAAACTCTTCAATTCAAAAGGTAAAAATTGTACACATTTTTGAGAGTTTCAGTTTTGTTCATCTGAAACCTGGTCAAGTTAAAGTTTTTGTTACTTCTAAACTATTTCAGTTTGAAATCTTGTCAGTTTGCACAAACATATTTCAACAAATCTTTTTCAATTTGAAACCTGTTGGGATTAAGGTATATTTATCTCAAACTTTTTTCAAAGCACTACTTGCCCGCAGCTTGTTGGCTCAAACAACAGATAGCCAATTGTCAAGCTGCTCAAACCTGAAGCTGGGATGGTTAAGAAGGCCATGAAAGCCATGAAGTCAGGTTTGGAAAAGCCTGTGAAGAAGTCAGGTTTGGAAAAGCCTGTGATGAAGTCAGGTTTGGGAAAGCCTGTGATCAAGTCAGCTTCGGGAAAGGCAAAGGCAAAAGCAAAGGCCAAGAGCATGTTGAAAAACAATCTGAACAAAACCAATTCGGAAAAGTTGGGAAATATGACTTTGGATGAGAAGATTGAAGCAGCAGCAAAGACTGGAGGCACTGCTGAAGAACAAGCAATTGTTCTCACCAAAGAGGAGCATGGAAAGGTATGGGGCACACCTGCAGAAAAACCTTTTGGAAAAGGGGGAGCTGGAAGGCCTGTCAAAGAAAGAAAAAGGCATGAAGGCTGCTGAGTGGCTGATGAGAACAGCTGCCAAGAAATACCTTCATGTCACGAGGGAAGTAGCTGCTCAAGAGTCTTTGGAAAAGGACAACACTTGGAAGTCAGAGAAACAAATGCTGGACCAATTTGATTGGCAAGAGCTCCAGGCCCACCTGGCCTCAGGCAGGGTCACCTGGAGGCATGACCCTCATACCCCCTCTGTCTACCAATACAAAGACTTGCAATCCTACATACAAAGGATCTGCGGTGGTCAATAGAGGGCAGAGATGGCAGCAAGGCCAAGAGATGGAGCCTGGTGAAGAGGAAGCAGTTTGACCAGCTCTATCACCAAGAGGCAATGGCCTTGTAGACATCTCTGGCAAAGGCTTGAAGGCCAGCTCAAGGGCAAGGAAAGCTCTGGAAAGGGCAAGGGCAAAGGCTTTGGAAAAGGCAACAAGAAGTCTGAGCTGTTGGCCATCAAAGACAATGAGGGTCAGGAGGAGGGAGAAGAAGAGGAAGGGGAAGACGCACTGAAGGAAGCTTTGAAAAAGGCGAGGAGGGCCAGAGACCAAGTTGCAAGAGTCCAAAGTGATTTGGAAGAGGCTTTGGGAAAGGCCAGCTCCAGATTGAGCCAGAAGGGCAAAGCTGGAGCCCAGGGTTGGTCCACCTCACTCAGCAAGATGTTGGCGCAGCTGAAAACGGTTCTGAATGGCAAGAAGGAAGTCAAACCCCAAGCTGTGAAGCAGCTTCTGGAGGAAACTGCCAAAGTTGCGAAAGGTGCAAAGAATGAAACAAAGGAATTGAAGCAGCTGGCCAACAAGGAGGCATCAGTGGCTGGCAGCAAAAGATCCAGAAGCAGCAAGTGAAACTTTGGGAAAGGCTTCTCCAAAGTGTGGACAAGCAAAGGCCTTTGCATAAGATGCGCCTTTGGGAAAGGGCAGTTTTGTAAGAGAAAGATGCCTTTGGGCAGCTTTGGAAAAGGAAAGAAAGAAGAGCCTTTGGGAAAGGGCACATGAGTAGTTTGGCACAGCATTCCTAAAAACAAAATGGATCTTGCGCAAGTAGCGATTTGCAAGCAAAATGGTGCGGGAAGGTGGCTCAGGTTATCACCCTTAAGGGTTTGTATTTTTTAAGGTTTATTTTGGGGGTCTTAATCCTGAAATTGATTTTCCACAGACTCCTATAGGGCATGGTTTAGGTTGCTCCAGTTTTTTGTGCAGTCTGCAAGTTCAAAGAAACTTGCTGTACTTTGGCATTTTGGAAAACTGTCAGCTGCGTGGTGTGTTTTCACCTTTTTTTTGAAATGTGTTTTCTTGAGTTTCTTTTTGTTTTTTTGATTTCCGTTTTGAATTTTGCTGTTGAAACCTACTCTTTTTCTGTTTGATTTTTGCCTTTAAAGAATCAAATTGAGAGAATTGATTTGCCAACCCTTAAAATCAAACGTTTTGATTCTAATCAAAAAGCGATGCTCAGGGCAATGCTCCGGGGGTCCAAGCAAGATTCGCCCAGAACCGTGTCCGCTTTCAATAGTTGAAACCATATTTACGATAATCAATGTCAAAATACTCAAAATCTTTCGTAAAGTCCTGTTCTTTCAATAGTCCAGTTTGTGAATTTTCAATTACAACATACTCCGGATTAAAACAGTTTATGATTTCAATGGTTATTAAAACGATGCTATTGGCGTATTATAATTCTCTTGTTCCTGTTGCTTTTTGACTTGTAGTCCGTGCAAGGGGGTGGTGCCCAAATGAATGAGAAGCGGTTTCTGCCAAACTGTTTAGAATTCCATTTCAAAATGTCTGCGTTGTTCAAATCCAATGATATTGCATTAAAACCTTCCCACACTCCCTGTCCCCCTAAACATCTCTAATACATCGTGTTATTAGAATGATTTAGAAATAGGTTGTGTTGATTCGTATTTTCCTTCTTCGTTGTTACACAGTTTGTAATACCCAATAGTTTCACTTTTCGGTTTTTTCCTATTTGGTTTTCGTTCAGCGTTTCAACATATTGCCCTCTTTTAGTATCCCATGACCTGCTGGCCTTCCACTTTATTTTCTTAAAGGTTTCATCCATCTTATTATCAACGGGTTAGCATTTAGTTTATCACCAATAGTCTTAACAAGTTCAGTCAATGCTTTAATATTCTTAATAAAAAATTACAAGTTCTTGTTATTAATCCGTAAACTGTAAACCTGTCATTTCTGACATTTCTATAAATAAACATTTAGATGCTCAACTACTTCTTTATAACGGATACGCTTGAAGTGGTGTTAAATCTACTCTTCTATGTTGTTGTTTCATTATTTCTCGTATGGTTACCTGTGTGTCGTTCTCAGCAGTATCGGATGGAGAAACCCCGCGGCCAAAGCGTATCGCTGCATTATGGACGTAAGCAAAACAGAAATTGGTGAAAATGAGGCATTACAAAAGGATTTACAGATATGATTGGTATTTGTTCCGTTTGACCACTGGAAACCTTGGGACAATACAACTGATATTTTTGAACTGCGCGAATGAATTTTCTGTTGTGTTGAAAGTAAATGTAGATTATTACCGGAAAAAACAACTATGAGCAACATGAATGTAAATTGAAGGATCGGCTTTTTAGTCAAATGGATAAAACACATTTCAACAAATTGTGATGGATCAATTATTGTTGAACAATAGCAAGATTTGATGTTTTACCAAAAAGTAGAACTTAATGTGGCAAATTTCTAAAAGAAGTCAGAAAGGAGAACAACAAGCATCAATTTAAGATTGCGTAGCAAAAAAACCTTCATTCATCCATAAGGTGGATTAAAAAAGTATCATTGATGAACTTTGGATTTCTGTTATAGATGAAGATGATAAGGACTTAGCTAAAATCATCAAAAAGTCAATAGCAAATGTCAATTTCGGATTACTAGAAAAGGGAGGCGCTACTGCTCATAAAGGCATTTTGTTTAAAAGTATTGATGTGTAAAGAGGACGAGAAGGAGCAGGGGACACACAAGCATCATATAATATTTTGGTTTTAAGAGGTAGAGCAGAGTTGAAGAACGGTTATAGGTATGTTAAAGAATTGCGGTTCTAACAACATCACAATTTTAAAAGGTCCCACATTTTTACTTATGAATTTTGAATAATATTCATGTATATATTAAAACAGATGCGTTTGTAATTAATAGTTGTAATGTTGAGGAGGCAAAAGAAATACTAGAATTCCATAATAATATTGGTTGGGAAGTTTCAGAACAAGACGAAGAAATTCAATTTCCTACCGTAAAACATGAAGTGGCAAAAAATGAGTTCGTATGAAGACATACCAGTTTATGACAGTAAAACGATTGATGTTGAAGATGAATACGACACCGACAAATTATTGAAGTCACTGAGCAGAATAATCTTTTTTTGATTAGAGGATTATATCCGGGCACAGGCAAGAGTTATATACGTCAAAAAATAGGGTTATAAAGTAAGTATTTTACTGTTACACATTATATAATATTAAAATAATGTAAGAGACTTAACAAACAGGAAGACAAAGAGAAACCCAACAAAATCAAAACTTGTTTTTTAGTAAATTACCAAGTAAAACAGTTATTGGGAAATATTTTGAATGCACAGCAGACACACGTCGTTCCAAAAAACAACTTAGATTTTTTGAATACAACTTGCAAAATTGTCCAATGAAATTAGGAACTGGAAATAGGAAAGATGAGTATGAAGTAGGAGAGTGTCTATTTTGTAGAGCATATACTAAAGCTAAAACATCAGTTGTTAACGTCAATGTCAAACATATAGTTGTTAATATGGGAAGCGGAATATTTACATTAAAGAATGTCAAAACAGAAGTTTTGAATCGCATAGAAGTTGTTAAAATGAATATCATTTTAGATTGGCTTCTTGCTCCGCTTGTCATTCCGCACAGGGCAGTAGCATTGGTGACACAATTTCAATTTTGATGAGAACCATGTCTTGGTACCAGAATGGATATGGACAGCAATTACACGATGTAGAGATTTAACCAAAGTTAAGTTGTTTTAATATACAAAGGAAATGCATTTTACGCTATTTTGAAAGAAAAGTGCTAAATTACAAAGAACAAGACAGAAAAGCAAAACAAACCACACATAAAGAATGTTATGTAAATGCTCAATGGTTTGTGCACAATATTTTCAATTAATGCAATTTCTGCGGTTGTGGCTTTTCTACTGGTATGAAAAATGGCAATGTAATTGCAAATCTAGCAGCGCAAAGCAAGAGTAATGAATACACACATACGTTATACAGTATCATACCATTTTGTAGGATGTGAAATTGTAGTTGTAAATGACGCATGGCTAGAATATATGTTAGATTCTATCTACATAGCCTTGCAAGGCTTTTCTATAGACAGTATTTCCCAAAATGTTTCGTAAATGATTCTCTTTTTTTGGTAAAAAGGCGCTTCCAGAAATAGTGGTATGGACGAAACGCAGTATTCTAAATGTAAATGTAATAACCCCCGCCCCCTCATGTTCTCAAAGTGATGAAACTAGTAAATATTTCAAAACTTGTATCAATTGCAGAAATACCAGGCAGAGATATTATGGGGAAGTATAAGCAGAAAGAGGCGAGCAAAGATTTTGAATGAATATTACCACAAGCTGTTTGTTGCCAGAAAGAATATTATTTTAGAACTGAAGAAGGAAAAGGACGAAACATGAAACTACTGGAACAATCTGGATTAGATTATATACTCTAATGACATAAATTGAATGTGTTAATGTATGATGGACTTTGTGGAATACGGCGGGCGGATTTTGGAAAAATGGACATGTTGTTATATAAGATAAAGTGGGCAAGGCAAAACAAACTCTATATTGCGCGCCCAAGGCGTTCAAGCATCACCCCCCTAACTAATTGAAATTCGGGGGGGTTGGCTGAAAGCAATGCAATTGCCTGTTGCATTTTTGGGGGTGGAGGGGTTGGGCCGGCGCGAAGTTGCAACAAACTACTAGGATAGGGGTACCCGCTTCCCGCGTTGCAGTTCTTAGTCCTGTTGCAATTCCGGAAAGAAAAAAGAAAGAAAGAAGATAGAACACAAATAGAACACATAGAAACATTAAACTGTTAAAGCTTTAGAGCACACGTAGAAAATTCTCTGCTCACAACACGTCATGGCGCACCTTCTGCTCCAATGCGGTGTGGCACTCTTCTGCCACCAGCGGATCCTGGGACCCTTGGAGCTGTGAACACCAACAAGACCAAGGACGCGACGCAACAGGCTGGAAGACAGGAAGCCGGAGGCGCATGGCAAAATATGGCCAAGAAAAGGCCTTGGAATGCTGGAAGGAGAGCAAATGCAGATCAGGGAACGGAGGGAGGCAGAGTGGGTTTGGAGAAGGTTGTGACACTTTGAAGGTCCTTCTGGCCCCCGAGCCGCTGTTGTTTGCTTTGGCCCGTTAAAGTTTCCAGAGGGAAGCAGCGCAGACTCGAAATCAATTGGCTGAGTCTTCTTCCACCCTCCCTCTCGAGGGAGTCCGGAGTCTGAGTGTGTGTGCACGTTCCTGTTCTTACCGCCTGTCCAGTGTCCAATGAACCACGCGAATGGGGGGGCCTTTGAAAGCGGTTTTTCCCTTGGGCACCGACTGTTAGCTTCCGTCCGAGGAGACCGAGCAAGACCATCACGGCTCATGCAAAGAGGGCGAAGAGGAGCTGGATCACGGAGCTACGCTCGGTCAGAGCTTTGGATCAACCTATCGAGGCCGGAGCGAGTCGTGGCGGATGAATGAACAGGATGCGTCTCATTGGAATGCCGTGTAACATCCTAAGGCTCCTTCCATCTCCAGTTTGCAAGGGAAGCTGAGATGTCTTGGCGTGGTTGTGGACACGGCCAGTGACCAAACATGGAGACGGTAAGGGCAGGTTCAGTCTCAGTGACAGGTCAATGATGAGCACCTCCTCGCTGCTGCAGTGGCCCACATGGCAGTCACATTCCAGGGCAAGGCGAGGTGGCCGACACCTACCAACTAACCCTTTTCTCCCCACCTGGTGGTTTTGCAGTGCTGAGCAACCACGCGCTGTGTGTGTTTGTGTGCGCGCGCTCGCGGTTGATAGTTCCAGACCTTAGTTGATCTGTGCGACATGTCAGATTTGTCCCACCCGAGACGTAGATTAGTACAAGAATCCTGGCACTCCGGTATCCCACCCCAGAGTTTCTGCATGCTTTCCCAGCCTGCTAGCAGGGATGCTTCAGTATCCTTGCAGGGTGCAGGGTGTCCCAGCATCCGTTGTATGTAGTTGGTTATCACACTTGAGCAGAGTTCTAACTGCCCTGCAATTGGAAGTAGCTATTCGAGAGGAAATATGGAATTGAAAATGTGGCTTTTCCCTAGGTTTGTCAGTGTGGCAAACATGATGCAGAACAATGGCAATGCCCAATCTGCAACAAAGCAGGACCTCACCCACGGTTCCATGCATCGCTTGCGCGGATTGTAGGCGCTTTTGTCTTCCACAGGTTGAAAAGCTCAGCTTTTGTGGTTTCGCTGTGTTCGCGTAAGCGAAAACACACGAAACCAACTTCCACCAAACAACTCGTTTGGTTATTGTCTTTGGCCCGCGCAGTTCTTTAGAACAACCCTCACTTGTCAAGTGTCGTGAACATTGGGAGGGTGGGGGGATTGTTTGAACAGCGTCCACAAAAGCACACACAAGCCACTACGCAGGTCTGGCTGCAGCTGCAAGACGGCAAGGCGTCTCTTGCCTGATAGAATCTCATGCAATGTGTGTTTTCTCTTCGCATAAACTTCCGAAAAGGCGCGCTTGCCGAGCCAAGGGAGATGAAGTCACCAGAGAGCGAAGGACGAGCAGATGCCGAGCTAACTGCAAACCGGCCGTAAACATAATCAACAGATTGCGGACAGCTCTGTACGTGACATTGGGCCGCTTCCCGATTCTTCTCGAGTGTTACTGCTAGTTGGCGCCTGCAATCAGGGAATGCCAAGAACGGGCAGTTGCTTGCTGGTTTAAGCTGGCCGCGCAGTTTGGTTACACTTTCCTTGCTTGCTCCAGATGCATGTCAGTGGGCAACTGAGCTTGCCTGGTCAGGTGAGCAGCTTCTTGGACCGTGGGGGTGAAGTAGCGGAGATGCTCCGCTCACGAGCCATCATGGAGATGCTGGTGGAGCGCTGTGAGATGGAGAAAGCCTCCGAGTCAGATGGAGCCTCGGCAGCACAAATCCGGGCTTGCACCGGCCAGACAGTTTTATTTCTAGGTCCACATTGACATGATGAGGCAACGTGAGGAGTTCTGAAACGTGGGCGGTGCTTTGTTGGCTGGCGGATTCCGGGTGCTACATGAAAGATGAAGGCATCACTTGCCCTCTTCCGAGTGGCAGGGACCTCCGACATTGACCGTGTGCCTCCCGCAGATTGTCGTGCGTGCGGACACACAAAATTTGTTCCATGCTTTCTGGTGATCGCACGCGAGAGACATCACTTGTTGAAGCGCTTTGAAAGCTGAGGCTTCCTCTCTGGCGCCAAGGAGGTGTTCTTCAAATATGCTGCACGGCGGCAGGTGGACGGTCTTTGTGAAGGGCTGTCTAGGCAGCGAGGGACAGAGCCAGCTTTATGCCAAGATCAACACGGAGGCCGGCTTTCTTTTCCAAGCAGAGCATCTCGTCGTTTGTCGGCTTTCATGTTTAAGGCCTTCTGCCGCTTCGTGTGGATGGAGATGTTGCAGAAGCTCTTGGCCGTCGGACTGGTCACCGCCACATGGCAGAAGGGAGTCGGAACAAGACCACATTTCGGGAGTCGCAAGACCGGAAGTGAGCACGACGTTGTCCATTGTTAAAGGGCCAGGAGAAGTTGTGCCATTGTGACTTGCATTCTTTGGCCTTAGCGCCCTGTGAAGAGCGACGCAACCATGGCTTCAGAACTGGGGCATGAATCAATGAAGCCTGTGGTTGACCAAGGGATCCTTGCACGTGCGCTGACATGATCATTGATGCGCCCACCAGGTCATCTCCACGGAAGATGCTTTCCACCTTTCCCTGGCATTTGTCCTTGGCATGGCGGCTACGATTGCTATGGTTCAGCCTTACATCCAGCCACAGGCGCGACCCTGTCGCAGGTTGCATGATGCGAATGTATGGAAAGCGATTGTGAAGCAAGCTGGGAGACGACAGACCGATTGACGCCCCTCCGCGCCAGATGAACGAGCTCCACTTCTTTTCCTTGCTGTGCTCCTCCGCTGGACGTGATCGCCGTCAGTTCCTGGGGGTCACATCAAAGTGTAGATCACTCAAATGGATTAAAACAACCTTTCCCGCCGCGAGTGGACCTGTGTGCAGCATCAAATCACAAACTTGTTGCAAGCTGCTCTCCTCATGGATGTTGGGATTGCTTCTTGGACAATGGACGCAGCATGAGGCCTCGCAGCGGCGGCTGTGGGATTTGCCGGAGCTGGCAACCCCAAAGCGCAGTTTCCGCATTGGCTTTGGCTGAGCCGGGTGTCTGTGCTGCTTCCTTTCCTGCTGGCCGCCGGGCAGGCGCCTTCCAATCGGGCGCCCCGATGGTTTGGCGACTGGCAAAGATGCGGCTCAAAATCAAAAGGAGCTTTTTGTCAGACTTGATCAGACCTGGTCAGAGGTCCACTTTGGACCTTTTTGGAGATGCCAAATCTGGAGCAACAGCTCCAGCTTCCGGGAAGTCAGAACAGGTGCGATGCCGAGCCACTCGTTTGTTGGCAGGCGCTGCGCCCGGACAGCTGCGAGGCGTTGGCCATGCGCCTCTTTCAGGAGAGTTTGAGAGAGCCCGAGAGAGCCCGAGTGTGCCGGGTTTCACATTTTGGCGCGGGTTGTGAGGTGCAACTTGCTCACAGCCTTTTTCAAACAGAAGCAACATAGCGCAGATTCAGCTCCGTTTGGATCGCTCTGCGCCATGAACTGTGTCACCCTCAAAAACCGGAAGAACAAGAAGGGGCGCCATAGGCCGCCATAGCATCGCTCTCAGGAGGCCCGGCAACAGCTGGAGGTGCTGCAGAAGGGGCAGGAGGTGGAGCTGGTGGTCAAGACCGTCAGCTTCATTTGACGGCTGACGCTCTCGGGCGCCGGGTAAGATCCCAGAGCCCAAAGCGCCAGCTCGAAGATTACCAAACAGCCGAGTGAACACCTGACGTACGGCAGCGATGAAAGCCTGTCTGACTACTCAATCAAAATGAACCTCTGGCCTTGCGGAGGCAACTGGATACTTAATTATCGCAGTGTTCTGTAAAGCGCCCTGGGCCATGCTGGCTCTTTTTAAAGCCACGATGAGTGCTGAGTGTGGATTTGAAGAGAAATTTGTGGCCGCGAGCCACATATTTGATTCTGTGGTCCAGACGCTTGATCAGCTACCGATCAGATTTGGCCACACTCAGGAGACATCCGAGGTCTAGTTGCCACTCTGGCTTTGGTCAGCATGGCCTAGTGAAGCCTCGGCCATTGGCTGCCGGACCCCAAAAAAGCTCAGCGCAGCTGCAAGCCACAGCCTAAGACCATGATTTGTCTTTCGCTAAACATTTTCCACCCATGTGACGAGAGCTGAGGTGAGCAGGCTCAGATGGAAGAAGTGAAGAAGCCTGCTCGGCGAGTCGATTTGGGTGTCTGCTTTTTTTGGAGGTTACCTGTTTTATAGGTTTGTACAGCAGTTTGTTTAGAGGAAAACAGGAAACGCAACTGTTTGGAGAGTCTATTTTCAGAGAAACCCATTTTTTCCATTTGATAGCCTTTTGGCAGTCTTTTTCTGGGTTCTCTGTTAAACACTTGCTGGTTCTCAGCGGGGAATGATGGACATGACCTCACACACACACAAACGCCATCCACTGCTATCTTGCTTCGTCTATCGAGTGTATCACAAGATTAATTGCCGGAAGCAAACTTGCTGTGGAACTGTTATAGTTGTTGATTTCCTCTCTTCCAACTATCATTCCGACAACATCAGCTCCGCCACTCCTCCCCTTGGTTTTTGATGGGAGAATTTGGGTTTCCCTCAAGAGAAGACTACCAATGACATTGTGAGTGACGTATTTCTGCAGGGACTGCAGGGACTCCAGGGACTGCAGGGACCAAGCTGGTTTTACCTCCCAGTCGCCTTTTTCAATAGAACCTTCCTGGGACCCCAGTCGCATTGGAATCCGTGAATTGATCAAGTTTTCAGGAGTCCAGTGACCCCTGGAAGACGGGCGAATCGAAACTTGACACGGCTTGCCTTTCGACTGAAACCATTTCAAGCGAGCCCCGGGCATGGGAAATTGACTTGTCCCCCCAGCTGTTGGGTAGACAATCAACGAGTTTGTTCCTGCCAGCATCCTGAACTCACGTGCCTCCTCAAGTCGTGCAGTAACACCCGTGAGCAGCTATGGCTGATTCCCTATCATTGCAAGTAGGTGACAGGCATCGCCGTATTTGGCCGGGTTGTGCGGCTATGTGTGGCGCGCGCACTTAAGAAGATGTGGGAATCAGGCTAGATTTGTCTCAGTGGGCCGCTGCTGCTGAGCATCGCAATATCCAGGCTGTGAAATCCGTTCCGTATGGGTCCGTATCACCGATGCTTCGGCAGCCCCTTGCCTGGGCAGCTTTTCTGGCGGCACTGACCGCGGCAGAACGGGTTCATCAGGCACCAGGGCGAATCATGGGCGAATCATTCTCAGCATCTGGGATGAGGGGGTTGGTGATGGTTTCGCCGACTGCTGATGTGCCGGAAAGACATCCTATCTTTTGACTTCTTTGCCGTGATGTTCTGTAAACAAATACGAGATTCCAACTGTTTGGCACTTGGACTTGTTATTTCGGAGGCAACAGCAGGATTTGGATACATCCAGTTTTCAGTGGCAGCTTGATGGTCTTGTCTCCTGCGACACATTATTCTATGGCTGCGGTGTTGGTCCTCGAATCGTGCCGCGAGGATCTTGGGGAGCGCCGCGGGGAAGTCCTGCCGTTCCCTGACAGTTGCGACGAGCTGAAGACGGGCTGGTACAAAGTGAACAAATCAGGCCTCCAGCTGCCGGACTGCACCATTGGCGCTGGGACGGATGTCCAGGCAGGGCATCGGATATCTGTTTTTCGACTTGAGGTGGGACGTGGGGGAGCCGAGCCCATGTGAGGATTCGACATTTGTGGTTGCCACATGGGCCAGCACTCCTTTACCCCACTGACGGAGTAAGGCTGGTGTTGTTTCCTCCTGGTTGCGTGCGCGGTTTCGCCATGAGCCGCGGTGTGTTGCCTTCCATGATGTGTTTGCTTCAGTGGACAGGCCCACGGCATGTTGCTCATTGGCCACCTGAAAAGGATCCTTCAAGCTTCAGGCAGTGGTGCGAAAGATTAGGCACATCCCCAAACGAATTTTCAAGGGCAACCACCTTCCCCTTTTGGTTTGCTTGGTTCGACCTGGTCCCATGAAACCGCCAAGTGATGCTGGGCTGCCAGGTTGAGATGGACGGGCCGTGGGTCGTCCGCGGGAATCTCACGGTGCGGGGCAACGTCACCTTCCAATCCAATGGGCCACCCGACAAGCTGGCCGAGGTGCGGCCAAGAGTCGCGGATCCAAGCTTTCCGGTGTCGCCTTGTCTGATGGATTCCAACAAGAGATGTTGATGTTTAGGTTTTCCGACTTGAAGGCAACCGCATTGGTGGGAAGTCTAAGAGTTCCAGGAGGTTTGCTGTTGTGGCGGTGAGCTCGGGGCTGGAGGTAGTGTTTGTGATTTTACTAGGTCTGGTTTTTTTATTAGGTCTGGTCATGGGTTGGTTGGTTGGTTGGTCGGGTTGGGCTGGGTTGGGTTGGGTTGGGTTGGGTTGGGTTGGGTTGGGTTGGTTGGTTGGTTGGTTGGTTGGCCGCATCCCCGGCATCAGCATCACCAGCATCACTTGGACCTGGGTTTGGCTCTGATTGAGTGGCAGCTGGGAGCGCTGCGGGCTGATTAGGGGGTTTTGGCTGGCTTGGATCTTCATGAGGGTGGGTCTTGTTGGTTGATTGGTTGATTGATTGGTTGGTCGGCGGGTTGGTTGGGCGGCTGGTTGGTTGGCCTGGCTGGCAGTCTGGCCGGTTGGCTGGTTGGTTGGTTGGTTGGTTGGTTGGTTGGTTGGTTGGTTGGTTGGTTCGTTGTCAGTCAATGAGGAGGTCAGCGACTGCTTGGGCAAGTGCGTGGGTGAATGGGGTCTGTGGCATATTGGCGAACAACATGAACATCACGGAGGCTGGCAGACCGGGGCTGCCCCGCCGCGTCAGCGACGCAGAACGTAGGCGCCTGGGTTGCCGGCGGTGCTAACGAGCCAGGCGCAGGCGTGTTGGCAGCACCCATGCAGCGGGACCAGGCAGAGCCAATGCCGCGGGCTCTGGGCGAGGAACGCCAAGCCATACAACCGACTTGGGACTCGCAAGCAACAACCGTGCCTGGCATGCTGAGCCTGCCAAGCCCGATTCCGGCGCCTTGCTTTCGTGCAAACGCAGATGGTGAAGTCCAGTGACGGGCAGAGGCCATGTTAAATCAGCCACCAGAGGTGGCCGCAGCCATGTGGGGCCGCGTGCCGTTGCACACGCAGTACATTCTTCAGTTTGGAAGAAGTGATGGATGAAACGCTTCAGGGCGTGCAGCATCTGAGACGAAGCGCTAGACGTTGGTACGTGCAGCTGCACGATGCTGCCAGCTTCTAATTGAAGCTGCCATGCGACCCATCCAAATGCACA
The DNA here is from genome assembly GCA_963377175.1 of Effrenium voratum. Lineage (NCBI taxonomy): Eukaryota > Dinophyceae > Suessiales > Symbiodiniaceae > Effrenium > Effrenium voratum. Next base: position 296,276 of record CAUJNA010003553.1, read on the forward strand.
TTTGCGTTGGCATGCGCGCCGAACGGAAAATGCTCCGCAACGGCTTTCATGGCTTCCAAGTAGATCGACTTCATCATGTTGAAGCAAGGTGATTTGCCAATGGTGCTGTCTCCAGTTGGCACGCTCCAGTAGCGTGGGGCAATTTTGATGGACGGGTCTTTGCTGCTCACAGGCTGCACTTGCATGTTGATATGCAAAGTGTTCGCCAGCAGCGTGTTCATCATGTCGAAAAGAAACTGCCCCGGCTTGCCAGGACTCAGTTGCACATATCGCAACAGGGCGTAGCGCTACTGAGCCCCGAGGCATGCAATCAGCTGGCATCTGATTATCCAAGCAGTGGCCGCGTTGACCGCAAAGAAGCATGGACTTTTGAGAGTATAGGTGGGCCACAGCAACAGAAGAACGCACTCGGGCAGCACGTGAATGCGCGCGTGCTCGCAGGCCTAGCCAAACGAAGAACGCCGCCGAAACCACAGAGCAAGCCGTTTTTGCGCAGCCGGTCGCATTCGACAAGACTAACGTGAATGTTTGCCTCTTGCAGCAAGTGTCAGTGCTCAGAGAGTGGTGGGCGCCGGCAGAAATGCGGCGCAAGCTGGGGTTCGTTTGCAAGAGAGCATATTGTGGAAGTTGAGCGCAGGCGCCCCGCCGCAGAGGTGCTTTGTCCCTTGTTGCACCGAATCTGGCAGAATGCCGCCCGAAAGTTTGGCCCATGCGTGGAGACCGCAGCAGAGAGCTGCTGTTTCAGCCCGCACGGGGCAAGACGGAGAAATGGATTATCAAATTGGCATCCTCAGAGCATTCAAGCGAGAATTTCGGTACGGCGTGCGAACAGTGTTAGGGAAGAGCATTTACTGGATTCCAGGCTACTCTGCGCTGGTGGCAATGTGTGAAGATGCGTTCCAGCCATCGCGCGTTGCAGGCCAAGGCCTTGTTGTAAGTGACGCTGCTTTGAAATGCAGTCTGCGCTTCTTTCAAATACGTCAAGCATTTGGCGGCGCTGTGCTGGACGTAGAAATCGCGCGCAATGCTCGCGGTCAGGCCGGTGGCCGTTCCCGTCAGCCATCCATGCCGCAGGCAATGGACGAGCCAAGCCTTACAGCTGTGGAAGCCGACGTTGGTGAGATGCTTCGGGCTTGCAATGGCCCCGTAATCATTCACACAGCGCTGCATGACCGTATAGGTAAATATCGCACTCGGCGGAACGAAGATCCGGCAGCGGCATTCGGGCGACGCGAGGCAGTGCTGCAAGCGGCGACCGATTTGTGTCTGGGAGACATCCGTGCTGGGAGGCGCCACCCTGAATTTCACAAAGCGCAGCAAAGCCCAGCTTTTGCCCGTGTTGCAGCGCTTGCGTGTGGATCCAGCGAGCTTTCCAGCAGCAGCGTTGCCGACAATGGCTGGCGGCGAGCTGCCAGCAAGCGACCTGCCGCAGGTGAGAAGGCGCTGCGTCGGCCAGTAGCGCCATCCCTGCGCCTGCGGACAGTCGCATCATCCGTCACCAGTCACCAAGTGCGTGCGGCAGAAGAAATGCCGATGCTGGAGCAGTGGAAAGCGTTAGTGGCATGGGGTGACCGCAGCCTTCCAGACCGCATCCATGGCAAAGGGTACCGAGCATCGCAAACAAAAAGCCGGTGGCGTGTCACCAAGCCAAAATTGCTTTGCATGTGCGCAGGAGAAACAACAAAGCAGCAGAAAGGGCCGAAGTGTCATGCGGTGTACACCGCGGAGTACAGTGAAGCGCGTCAAACTTACACCATCTTCGAACATGGTAAGCGCGAGGCAGCACATGAGCCGAAAGTGTCATGCTTAGTCCCAGCAACTACGACGAAGCTGCTCGTAGGCCGCATCAATGCCTACTTGAAGGGGCGCGTGCTTGGTAAGTGTTTGTTGGACTTCGCCGACCTATACACGCGGATATAAGTTTGACAAACCAAGTTATAACTTCTACATGTGTGGCTATATGTACTGCATGTGCAGCATGTAACATGTTGGACATAGTATTTATTTGTATGTTGTTGAGCTGGCTTACTATGATGCACATATAGTTATATGTGTTTGAAGGCAGCTGTATGTGTACTTACCTATGTAGGCTAAGTACTTACCCACACACAAGCAGGTCTTGCTCAGCTAGGGAGACTTGCAACACGAAATTCGGCTTTCAAGCAAAATTAATCGCAGGGTTGCCAGCTTCGTGCTCGCTTGCAGGGCTTCTTTACATAGCTCGCACGCAGGGCACGCATCTTTTTCTGTGCAATCACGCCACACGTTCTCCCAAATTAGCACTTCGGAGCGCGTGCCCAGGCACCAGCACTATGGCAGCGTTGGCTTGTTGGCTATAGGGCATGGACTCAACTATGCTGTCTGTGCGCAGCAGAAATGGTTCATGGGTCACTGTGTACATGTCTTTGGCCACGTGCTGCCACGCAGTCATGCATGTCAAGCACGTAGGGCCGACCTGAACGTGGAACCAAACGTTCCCAACCACCCATGCCCCCTCGTGTCTGGCAAGGGCAACGTCGCCCCGGGACCCGCCAAACAGTCTACCATGGATGGCCTCGACTGCAGTGAGAACAGGCTCCTGCGTGCCCAAGAGCTGCTGTACAGCACTTCTGAGTTTGGCTGGGGCCGCATGCGGTCGTGACAAGCCTGGAGCAATCTGTGGCATGGAGTCCTCCTTCTGCAGCGCATCAAGGTGCCGGCGGAGCACGTCCATGAGAAGCCCCTTCTCCCACTGCTTCGAAGTGTCAAGCCGGTTGTTTGCAAACTGCTTGATGGCTTTGTGCTTCCTCTCGTGGCACCAGCAATTGATGATGCAACCGTGCTTCCTGAGGAAGGACGGCAAATGCAGGGCCATATGGAACTTGGGAGTCCAGGGGTCTGGCCCGTATGCGGAGAGAAAAGCCTGCAGATGGTGAGAGATCGTGGTCTCCAAGGCTTCAGGGGTAAGATCCTCACCTCTTTGATGGGCCTCCAGGCGGTCCAGAACGGATCTCAATCGCAGAAAACTTTCGCAGGGCTTTCGAAGATCCTCCAGCATATCCTTTCCAAGATAAGCCAGCAAATATACCCGGATGACAAGTGTGATGTGCAGAGCCTCACTGGCGCTGCACTTCAACGGGTCACTGCCAGCTCGTTTGGTCAGCGCATCTTTGGGCGGGGTCGCCCCGCGGAATTGGGCAGGCCAAACAAACTGGTTGATGAAGGCAGCTATCCTGGAACTCGGGTGACCCGCCAAAGCCAAGCGACCCAGCAGCAGACCTACCTCAAGGTTGACAATACCGTGAACGAGGTAGATGTGAAACCAATCAAACATCACCTCAGAGCAAAAAGAAATAATCCCCCCGGCCGTCAACGTCTCATATGTTCTTTGCATCGGACAAAGCAAAGATATGGGCAAAGCGTCTCAAAACAACAAAGCCTCATTCTGATTCTGGCCAGGCGCCGTTTCGAGCATCCGATGTCCTAGGGTTGGATGGTTCAGCAGCCCACGTGGCTCGAAGTTGAACCCAAGGCACTGTTCCATCTTCTCGAAAGCAACTTTGCCAAGAAGCGGCTTCTGAGCTGCCAAGTGCTGCACGATTGCGGTCACAGACTCGTTTGTGTGTGGGACGAACTTGGAGAAGTCTGTCTCTGTGAACTTGACCAAGCGCTCATGCCTGTCATGAGCATCCAGCCCTCGAGTCACGCAATTGCTGCAGTGGGCACACATCAATGTCCCTGCAGCACCCTTTGAAGCCAGGGATGCCTTCAAGGCCGCCTCATCGGATACCATGACGCCAAGGTCCGCAAACATCATAGTGTCACTATCTAGCAGCAATCCTTCCCTCATCGAGTGTGTGGAGAAAAAAGTGTCGATGAGGAAGCGCCACAGGACAGACATGCCGCCAAGGCGAGTCACTTCCTTGGAACGTATGGAGGTAAGTGTGAACCACATCACCTCGCACCCGAGGCCTTGTCGGCCAATTTCGGCAAACGTCCAATATACGGCCTGTACTTTGCGGTCGTTTGACTGCTTCAGTTGATTTCCTGGCGTTATTTCATCGCTGTAGAGCACTAGTCTCCATGGGCGATCGTATGATGGTGGCTGTGCTGCAACGCGCTCCCTCACCCAGGCCTGGAAGGGCTTGCAGTGATTCCACGCGTGATGCAGCATGGCCACAGGGTCGATGTACCAGACCTTGACGCTGCCTGCTCCGTCCTCCTGCTCAATCATCAGATCTCGGAGCAATGGGCCATGGAGGCCAGCAAGGCTCTCCAAGTGCTGCTCCCGTGCACGCTTCACCGATCGACGGGAACACTGCTCAGGGACATGGCCCAAATCGTGGATCTCCTTCAGCAGGCCGGCCAAACCGCGTTGGGACACATAGGACGTGCGGCCAAGCCTGGCCAGCTCAGCCATTGACATCGCCCTGCGTGCAGGGCTGCGCCAGGCAGCCCTTGCGCCGCGAGCGCTCGGGCAAGCGCACCTACAAAACCTCTATATATATATATATTGTTTGGTGCGTTTCATGCGCTAGTCCTGAAATGTCGTGTTGAGCATGTGACCATGTATCTTGTAGAGGGCTTTCCTTTTTCAGACAAGGAAAGCAAAAACTGTTCAGGCTGAAACCAAAAAACGGATTGAGCTGAGCATGATTCCTGATTGCGCTCACGTCAAAAGGCTGCGGTGAGTGGATCCGGCAGTCTGCCAGTTTTCAAAACACAGTGAACACTGGCTGCAGATGCAGCGCGTGCTGCAAAAGGGTTTGCTTCACACACTGCTGAAGCTGGCTGCGCACTTTTTCCCTTCCCAAGCTTGCAGGTCTGGCTCGGCAATCTTCAAATTGCAAGCGACCATGCAATGACCCCGATGTGAGCAAAACATTGAAGCTCACACAAAACAACTGGGCGTGCAGCCCGCCTTTCCACGGCATTTTTTGCAGCCGCTAGGGCGGAGCAGCTGACGCTTGTGGCTGCTCATGGACTTGTAATGCTCATACTTGTCCTCTTTGGACCAGCCTTTGCATTGCGGGTCCTTGCCACGAACTGCCTTGGCAGCTGCTTTGACCTTAGGCTTAACAGGAGCCACCGAGGCTTTGGCCCTGGCTTTGCCTTTTGGCAATGCTTTGGCCTTGCCTTTTGGCAAAGCCTTTGGCAGAACCCTTTTTGGGTTTCTTGGCTGCGGCATGCTCAGGCTTCTTGCCCTCATCGGCTCGCGTCTGAAACGCCTGCAGCATCAGCTCAGCTTGATCTTCTGGAGAAAGCGGATCGCGCGCAGGGCCATCCTCAAGCTGGAGCTGGTTTGGGCTCACAGCAGTCGAAGTAGACGTAGTCGAAGTGGGCGTCGGCAGCTGGCTGGCTGCAGGCGGGCTCGCAGTAGTCAAAGCAGGCGTCTGCGACTGCGAGGGCAGCTGCGCAGGGGTGTGTGGCGGGGTCGTGAGCTCCGCCTGCTTCTTCTGCGGCTGGAAGATGTGCAGGTTGGCCAGCCCTGCAGCAGGTGCAGGCGCCGCCTGCCCAGCCAGCAAGGAAAGAAGCTGCATCATGCCTGGCTGACTGCAAGCAGCCGCTAGTGGCGCCATGCCTTGCAAGGCCTGTGGCCTCACCGAGGATGCGCTCTTGCGAAGCGGCGCCGCACCCGTAGAACTGGCTGGGAGAGCCAACTGCACGCCTGCAGGGGCAGCTTCTGAGTATGCTGCCTCCTTCAGGTTCGGAGGCAAGGCGCCAGGGTCAGCCGGGTACTCTGGCAAGTGGACTAAAGTCTTGAAGTTCTTGGAGCGGGCACGCAGCAAGCGCTTGAACTCCTGCACTGCGCTGAGAAAATAGTTTGCATCTCGAAGGGCGTCGCAGCCAAGCGCAGCAATCGTCTTGATGATGCCACCGATCGTGGGCTCATTGGGGAGGACCAGGCCGATCTGCAAGCACAGCTCCACACAACAGTGAAGCTTCATGCTCAGCCCAGCCGAGGAGCGCAGCAAATCCAGGTCTGCAGCCCGCAGGTATGAACTGAAGCAGTTCAAGACCTGAGCGCTCCTGCGCTGCCGCCCTGTTTCTGACCCAGCTCCCTGCAGAGAGGCTGCAATGGCGCTGGCCAGAGCAGCCTTTTGCTCATCTGTCCATGGCCCTTCTGACACTGCTTCTGTTAGCTGAGCAGCTTCAGCGTGGTTCATGGACACAGCCCCAAGCTTCAGCGCCAGAGAGTTGGACTGCGCAGCCTGAACCTTTGCGGCGCCGCTGCCCAAGACCTTTGACTGCGCCAGCAGGAAGGTGCAAACAGCCTGATGCTCCTGCTGGAATTGAGCTGCCGGCGTGGCCATCGCTACTGTCACTATTGACTCTCACTAGACTCAAATCCCCAGGCGAGCCGCTGCCCTGCCAGCGAGCACTGCAAACATTCAGCGCTCTGCACAGTGTCCAGCAAAGGTCTTACGTGCAACAGAATGTGACACCGCAGACGGATGGTAACTGTAAACCGACTACAGGTTTGAGGCTCCTCTCCCCAGTATAGCCAAAACACTCCCATGTCAACACATCGTCAAACCTAAGGTGCCTCAAGCCTCAGCAAAAATGGGTTGTTGGATTTGTGTCTGCTCCCAAAAAGGAAACGTCAGTTGGCTCTGGGATCATCACTGCAGAAAAATTCTAACCCGATGGCAGACGCAGGCGCCAGTGCATGACAGACTGCGTCGCGTGCCTTTTCGCCCGATGAAGCATTGCGCGCAATGCTCGGCTACAACATGTCATCGATGCAAACACTCTTACCTTGGCGCAAAGCGCGGAGCAGCAAGGCCAGGCGCATCTTGCCGGGGCTAGTCTTGACCTTCAGTCGGCTCTGGATTGGCCGGGTGTGCGCGCACGGTGTCCACAACCGGGCCCACGGTGATGTCTGCTTGCCCTCTATGAGGACAGTCACCTCTTGGTTGAAGCTGGTCAAGTTGTGCAGCACCAGGAAACGACCTTGCACAGCAATGTCTGTCATTCGAAGGTCACTGTTTCCAGAAAACTCGTGTGTGCCAAGTACATCTCCAGATAGCGCAAAGTAGGTGACGGTGATAGAGCACCTCTGCAAAGTCTGGTGGCTCACCGCCAAGCTTGCAGTGAGCACCACCTGCGCACTTGGAACAGGGCGTACTAGGATGAAAACACCATCAGGCATCCCGTCTTTCCAGCCAACATCATAAAGAATAATGCACTGGCCATGGAGATGAGCGACTCGATCATAGTCGCACCGGATGAGCCCGCCACCTGCAGGCTTTGACGTTAGCCGCAAGTACACGCTCGCCCGCTCACGAATTTTGGCGGAGTCACCGGCTTCCACCAGCAGCCAAGCGCCAGGGGCAGGCGGACGCAAAGGCGTCAAGGCGGGGCACCACTCATACTTGTCCGCTGCAAACAACTCCATGCCCTAACAGTGCTTGCGGGAACTCTATATACTGAAGCCAAATTACGTAGAACTGTGCAAGAGGGCCCAGCTGTGATCGTGCACCGGCTGCGTCTGACTAGTGGCGCCAGGATAGGACGCAGCCACTTGCCAGACTGAACTTTGGGGTGCCCCAACCTACACTTGCAAGGGGGGGGTTGTGCAGCAAACGTGCACCGGACCGACATGTCTGGAATCCACGCTCAACTTCTCTGTCCATGCCAGCGCAGCCTGCGGCGACACCCCAAGACCGCTGGGAAAAACATGCCTGCAGCTGTGTGGGCGCACCGACACATACCTTTTTGCATCGCAACACCCCTGGGCACGGACTGCTTGATTGAAAATAGATGGCACGCCACGTCCTGAGGAGCAGCAGCAACTCAAGAAAAATGATAGGTTGCCCATAGATAAGTCCAACGGCTGCCGCTCTCACGCGACTGGGCTTCCACAAGGCGACGGTGCCAGCCTTGCAAACCATTCGGAGACCACTAAATCAAGCCGTTCCCACAAATGATGAAAAAAGGTTCACAATCAAACAGCAGACGCCAGCACAGAGATATGTTATAATTTTAGCAAGTAGCCCGGGATGGTGTTTCAACAGTCTGGGGCATTTGTTTATTTGTCCAGCCCGTATTCTTTCATTAACGTCTTTTGGGCTCAAAATTGGGGGGTCTCATCAATGTCTGTTGAGACATATCAAGATTCCCCTGATCCACCCGCACCTTAACACGCAGACCTCGAGATCGCGATGCTGGATTTCCCTCACAACATTCATGAGGTGACCTTTGAAGCAAACATGACCTGGTTCCAAAGATCTTGAGAAACAATTGGTGGCACAAGAGTTCATTGACTTTTCCACATCCAGACAAAGCACAAGGCACACCTCATCGTGACCCAAAATTGCAGTGGAACTAAGACGCTGACGAAACAGAAGCACACAAGATATCTATGTAAAAAACCACCACTGGCTGGGGACTAAGACATATAGATCTACATATACAAGGACACTGATCGGGGACGTATATGTATAGATCTATATAAGGTTGTTGCTTTCTGGGGGCACAGATATATAGATCTATACAAAAGCATGCCTGGTCGGGGGAAAAGACATATAGATCTATACAAAAGTATGCCTGGTCGGGGGAAAAGACATATAGATCTATACAAAAGTATGCCTGGTCGGGGGAAAAGACATATAGATCTATACAAAAGTATGCCTGGTCAGGGGAAAGGACATATAGATCTATACAAAAGTCTGCCTGGTCAGGGGAAAAGACATATAGATCTATACAAAAGTCTGCCTGGTCAGGGGAAAAGACATATAGATCTATATTATATATATCCTGTCCCGTCCAATGAAACTTCGGCACAAACCTTTCTAAACTTCAGCTGTTTGGGGATCCCATGCACATGGGTGCACCTACACCAAGCTAAGAGTATGTGGAGGATTTGCTGAGCTCGGCAAGTCAACCAGCAAATCACCAAGGGCGCCTCTTGACAAGTGTCTTCGCAAAAGGGAGCCAAACTAATGTTGGTGGAAGGACCTTTGCAAAGGCACGTGCCCCATACTTTCAATCTTGCATCAGTAGCCCGAAATCACCAACAGCTAAGGCTTATGGGGGTTGGGTCCTGTCCTCAGCAAACAAACCCTGACCCAGCTGCTGCGTGTGTTTGCAGGCCGTTGCACGTCGCAGCTAGCTCCACGTCAGGCTCAGCTCACTGATCTCCTGTCACAGCTCAACCTCTGATGCCAGACATCGCAATTCAAGCGCCTGTCCTCGTCCTTCCAAGGCTCGACGGCTGGATGACGACGGACCCGATCTCCTCACCTGCGTGTGAGCTGGAGCCGTTCATTGATGCAATGATGCATTAGCAGGGCACAATGTGCTCGCTCGCAGTGCAAGTTGCACGCCTGTTCGTCCCATGAGGCCTCTTGGTGAGCTTTGGTCTGCATGCAGTCAGCAAGTTTCCAGACCTGGCCAGCCAACTGCCCAGTTGCAAAAAATGCAAAGGATGTGTTTGCGAAGGCTCCAAACCGTAGCGCATTCTGAGGGTGCAGCGGCGTCGATCGATTTGGCCACGATCCCCTCATTGAAGTCCTGATAGCAGCGATTTTCAGGCGCGTGCTCAACCAAAACCTGATCAGCCGTCCTGCTTGTTCCGCCGTTGGCCGCCTCGAGTACGGGCACGAGCGCGTCCTGCGCCGGTCCTTCACTGACAAGTGCTCAATAAACACTTGAAAAAAGATTCATTGAGGCCCCTACGGCCACCAGCTTCCACTGGTGTCCACAAATCCCTTCACATAAAAGCCACGACCAGATGCGTCAGGCTTTGATACGCCTGCGCAGCACGAACAAATAAAGTCGCATGTTGTCACCGCCTGAGGTCTCAGCTTTTGGGTATGGCTACCGTCTTGCGACCCGCCCATGGTGCCTGCGAGCGCGGACAGGATGCACTGCTTTCAAAAAAAGGTATTTGCCTTCACGCCGGCAGCATGTTCGCTGGTGAATCTCCTCGCCTTCAAAGGTGGCTCCTGCGCGCGCCCGCAATGACATGTTATGACACACCGGTGAGCCGAAGGAGCTGGGTGACGGGCTTCTTCTACCTCGATGATGTCCTCATCATCCTGATCCTGGCCAAGCGAGCACTTTTGTCTTGGGCTGATATTAGAAGGTGTATGTGATCTAGCAAGGGGTTGCCTGGTGCAGAGGCGCTTTCCATGCCTTGATCACCTGCAATGTCTGGAGGGTTGCAAAGCCAATTGAGTTGGTTCCATGCCACAGCGGTGCACAGCCTGTGGCCCGTCGTTCTCTTCAGCGGGCATACAGTCCTGTTCAAGCAGACGTCACATGAACATGCAAAAGCAGCTAAAGAAAAAATGATTCGGCCTCCTCGGTGCCAACGGGCATGCCTTCCTTGCAGAGCAAGACAAGAAGGGCGGATCAAAACAAAACGATTCAGGCTACGATCACGCACGCCAAAACCAGTCCTCTTGATACAGCCTTGCGGGCTTCCAAGTCTTGTCCTTGCCTTGCACCAGCCAACCTGACATGGGCGCAAGTTTAAACATGCTGGCATCCAAAAAACAGCAGTCCTGCAACAGGCGGGTTATGAGACCTTTCCTCAGACTTGAAGTAGCACTTGCCTGCAGTGGAGCACCACACTTTGTTTGCGTGAGGACCCAACCTTGCCTTCACGAAGAATCCGCCAGCCCTTCACTCGATGCCAGCAGCATGCGGCGCCTGTCTCGGACACCCACTTGTAATTCTGCCGGACGCGCTTTCGGACGCAAAACACTGAGAACGAGCCAGAACAATGCCTCTTGCCGGCGCATGCCATACAGGAGCCCTGCTTCTTCAAAGCAGATGAAGTCATCGTCCTGGCGGCTAGGCATGTGTGCACGTTGCACAAGGGGAAAGGTGACTCTCCTGCTCTTGCACATCAGGTCCCAAAAGGAAGTGCAGGATGCTACGAGGCTTTTCCATGGCTCAGAAACAAAGCTGCTCCCAATGCAAGATCGACCTATCCGAATGAGCCTTGGCAGCGAGACGAAAGCTTCTGGTCCAATTGGGCACTGGCACTTCGTGACACAAGTTGCAGCGTGTCAGGAGAACTACAAACTGCAGCGCAAGACTCTTTTGGAAGGACGAGCGCCCGCGGGATGCGGTGCACCTGGAGCTTACGTGACTGTCAAAACCTGGCATCAAGTTCAGACTTGATTGCCGCCGCTATGGCTACAACAGAACTACGGATTAAGAGGCGTCAGACTCCCCAGACCCATCTTCTTCCTGAGGAGCTCCCTTCTTGGCACGAGCTTGCCCCTTGCGGCTCAACGAGGACGAGGAGGCCAAGCACGCAGCTTTGATGTACTCCAGGTTCAACTGCGTGCACTCTACCCAGAACTTTTGCTCGTGGATGCTCTCTGTCAGCAACTGTATGTCTCTCTTTGGGAAATTTTTGCCGCCCACCACGACTTCATCAAAGGTAAGAGTGATGACGTCGGGCAGCAAGGAGGTATCCCGCCGCACGCGCTTCTGCTGGGAGGTCCTGGCTCTTTTTGCAGGCGGGCCATCCTCATCCTCTTCAGGAGCTTGCAAGGCCTGCTCCATGAATTTGTCGCACACCTCCTGCCTGCGGCGTTTCAGCTCATCCAAAAAGGTCACATTGCAATCAGCTCCTCGCTGGTTCTTTTTGAGATTCAAGGCCTTGCCTGTCACAAACTTGACAAACCCGCGGTCCCACTTCGACACCATGGTCCATGTCTGGCCGTAAAGGGTTTTCTGGGTGGGCACCCAGACCTTTTCGCCTTTCGGTCCATCTGTGACTACCACCATGCGGGGCTCGAGGCGCCACTGCTGCTCTGCAGCAGCCATGACAAACGCACGCCGGCCTTGCAATAGCGAGCTAGAAGCCCTGCAGACAGGCCTTTTGCTTGAGCTGCTGAACAGAGCAAAAGAGACAAAGTCATGTCAACGCATGCACGGTTGCTATAAGGCATTTGCAACTGACAAACATGCTGCGTGGGCCGCTTTTGCAAAAGCAATGATGCCGACAGTAGAGCTGTGATCTCACTGTCATGCCAAAAAAAGAAGCTTCCTTCTGGTGAACAAATACCTCTGAACCAAACTTCAAAATACAACAGCTTTAGCTATATACTGAAGGCTTGGATTTGGACACTGGCGAAGACAGGAAGAAACAGAGCTCGTTTTATCTTGATCGCGCTATCTCCACGTTCAACTCGAAAACGGCTCTCGGTGGTGTGACACACACCTACACTCACACTGGGACCCGGGCACAAAAATTGAGGACAACAGCTGGAAGGAAAACGCCAGGTGTCCCTGGCCTGACAGCTGAGGACCTCATGACGCAGCTTTCTTGGACTTTTTAGCGGGGGCCTTCGGATCCGCCTCCTTCTTTGTCTTCTTCGGACTGACAGCCCGCTTTTCTGGCTTGGCAACCGAAAGCACGTTGCCAGGCGCCAACTCTTTGGCGTTCCGAAGCACCGGGATCTGGATCTTGCTGTCCAGGCTGCAGGGGACGTACTTGAGCTCCATGTTGGGCTGCTCTTCAGGCGCGGCTGGTTGTACGAACCAGTACGGTGCCACAAAGCCCGCACCAACGCCCTCTCCATCGCTCTTGGCGACAACTGTGGTTGGGGCCAACCAAAAGGATACGCCTTCAACCTCAGAGGCCCTCACAACCGCCGCATCCCCAGCCACATTTTGGCCCACTTTCGAGTTCACTTTCAACGAAGCTGGGACCAGGACAAGTTTCTTGGCAGGGATCTTGGCGGTGACCGTGCAAGCCTTGGTCGGCTTGAGTTGGAGCCTCAAGGAAGACCAGTAGTTGGCATGGTTCTGGCACATGGAGAAAAGCTCAGCTGTGACCAAGCCCTTGACGCGGGCGATCTGAAAATCAAGGCATTCGTGGGGAAACATAGCCTCCGCCTGCTCCACGTGCGTGGGCTGTGGCTTGACTTGAAACTTTTGCCACTCGCCATTCATGAACTCCTTGAAATCCACATGCCTTGTGCAGCTGCCGGCCATGGACAAGGCGACGGTGTCCGTGATGTCACAGATGATGCCCTGCACCATGTTATCGTCCTTGCGCCTGATGCTTTGGCCCACTTCGAAGCCAAGCTCATAGATGAGCTGCCCGGCATGCTTCAAGGAGCCGTCCTCATTAAACTCGCGAAGAGCAGCGGCCGCAGGGACTGCTTTACGCTCTCCTTTCTGAGGCTCTTCTGGGTCAGCTTCCCAACGGCAAGGCATACTGCTCTGGGTGAAGCCCTGGAGGATCTGAACAACGTCGTGGGCGGCGCCGTCCATGGTCTTGTACGCCTTGTCATCCTTGTACCGCAAGTTGAGCGTGTAGGAGACAAGCGCAATGTCAAAGAAGCCCAAAGCCTTCTCGCAGTTGAAATCCGAAAGCCACTTCTCCCCTGCGTTCTTGAGCAAGGCGCGGACTTCGTTCATGAGCTGCTCAGCCTCCAGCACCTTGGGGACGATGCTTTTGTTGCTGAAGGCTTTCTTCACATCGCTGGCCTGGACATTGCGCCGCACGTATGCGGTCTTCAAGATGCCGTGGAGGAATCGAGGGCACTGCTGCCCAGACTTCCGGTCCTGGCTCAAGCACATCCAGAGGTCGTCGCCTAGGGGCTTGCCGGACACTGCGTTGGCGCGCACGAAGCGCTCCGTCTCTCCCAAGTAGGCAGCTTTGGCTCCGCCCGAATTTTTGAGAGCGAGCGAGTACATCGCCGGGATGCTGCTGGCGCAGGCCGGCTTGCTCGCCAGAGCCTTTTTTTTCACCTCCAGGAAATCCACCGGGCCTCGCGCAGAGGCGGCCATGTAGAGGGTGTGCAAGCGACGCAGGACTTGCAACTCATGTTCTCCACGATTCAGCTGGGCGTTGCCCGCACGCTGAATGACATCGGCAAGCTGGGGCCATTCGCGCAGCACCTGCAACGGCACCAAATCCCACTCCACACCCTGCACAGCGGCCTGGTGAAAGCAAGGGTCAGTCTTTTGCAGGGCTTCGAGAGACAACTTGCCATTGAGGGTGACGGGGCCTTCTTCATGCTGCACACCATCCAAGAAGCACCTCAACATGAAATTGGTATGCCCTCCGCATAGGCTGACCGCGCGGAGGCTGTCACCCTCCAAGACCCCAAGCGCGCCTCCTGCGGATGCGACGAGGTCCTCATTCCACTGCCGTTGCTCACGGCCATCTATCTCTGTGGCAACTGCGTGAACCAAGGATGGCACAAACCCAACCTCGAGCGCATCGTTGATGAGACTGTGCACATCGAGCGCGTTGATGCCCAGCCCATCTCTATTGGAGGGGTGTATGCCAACTGCCTTTGGTGGAAGGCGCATGCGCTGTACCACGTTGCAGCCTCGCAAGAGCTCGAGGACCTGCTCGCCAGCCTTCACCAGACCGTCGCCCGCCTCAGCCTTGGCCAGCAACTGGCCAATGCTTTGCTTGACGTCATCAGTCAGCACCATGGTGTATATACAAAACAGAGGTGCCGGAAAAAAAACTCGAGCGGAAAACTGCGGGCAATTCGGAGCAAATCTGACTGAAGCCCTGCCAGCGAGCTTAAAGCCCTGCATGCAAACAATCCATGTGTTGACCCGAGAGGTGTCATGCGCACGCTGACTGTGCCGCGCAGAAGGCGCGTGCTATATGCTCCACGTGGGCTTGATGCCGCGACTCAACGAAAGTCTGCACTCTTGCCTGGCCATGAATGCAAGCGTGCAAATGTGTTTTTTGCTTCCAAAGAAATATCTTTTGCCGACTCATCAACGCAGGGTCTTTGAGAGTTTCACGTTGCGCTTGCCGCAGAAACAAAACTCAGCCGCGCTTTTTCTTCGAAATGGGCAGAGCGGCGCTATGTTCCTTTGAGCCCCAAAGTCCAAAAATGTGTTTCCCAATATGCGAAATTGCTCTTTCGTATGTCCAGATATTCAATTTACCAAGCTGGCTAACTACACTTATGTAACTCTCCTAACTGTGATTGTATTCGGGGAAATGGTTAATAAACCACGTATCTACTTATCAACCACCACGCCCCTTCAAGTACTTAACTTAACCAGCGCTGCGTTTTCACACGATGTGCGCACCACGCGCGCGAAGCTTATGTCCGTCTGCTTCGCTGTTTTGTGAAACCCAGGTGCGCAGCTGACTTGGAATGCGGGCGCGAAGGTTTGCGCTTGGCAAGGTCGTGCCGCAAAGCGAGCACGCTAGAACTTCGATCTGTAGGTGAACATGGGCCAAAGCAACGGCTGCGAGCAGGAGTAGCTGCCACGCAGCAGCGGCAGCAGCTGCTGCGTTCGAGCGCCTCGAGTGCCAGTGGAAGGCTGGCGACCTTAGATGGAAGTGAAGCGCCTTTGCAGCACCAAGTGCAGAACCTAGTGAAAAACAATAGGCGGGGGCCAAATGCGAAGGAAGCAGAGAGGGATGATCGCGAGGAATGGGCGGTGCAAGATGTGCTAGAAGCGATGTTCGCTGCAGGAGTCAAGGAGGTAGACACGGAAGCAGCGTTGCAAATGGCATTTGGGATGGTCGTGATTTCCATGTTGAGACATGGTTGCGACTCAAAGCAAAACACTGCCATCGTCATCAACGGTGCACAGCCAGCCGTGTGTGGCACTCAATCCTAGCAGGCCGTTCTGTCCAGAGCATGTTTGTGTGCAACTGCCTGTCTTGCGGGCTTGGTGCGAGCACGAGCAAGCAGCACGCGTCATAGACGAAAAGTCTGTTGACCTGGAGCCCATCGCCCAGCCATTGCTAGCCCAGCGCGGTGTCAGCAGCGAGGCAGAGCATGGGACGGCAGAGCACAGACAGCGCGCAGTCAAAAGACTGCGGCGCCGCCGCACGGAGCCAAAGAGCCGCGGAGAGTGGCAGTGGAGTTGGTCCAGAATCGGACACAACCAGCGCAGCAGGCAGCAGAGAACGGCCGCAGGGCGAATTGTCAGCGAGGAGTTGGCTGCTGTCCCCAAGCAGGCGCGCGGCCAAAGCCAGCGGAAGTTGCCAACGAGGAGTTGGCTGCTGTCCCCACGCAGGCGCGCAGCCAAATGCTACGCACATGTTGCCCAAATCCGATGAGTTTGCGTTCCAGCCAGCGCTCGCCAGAGCGCAAAGCAGTGAGAGACAGGCAGCGTGTGCGCGGAAGTCACGCTGCCCTGACCGTGCACGGATCGCACGAAGCTGCGATTCGGCACGCGTTCCAAGCGCTGCAAAAGTCAGCGCAGGCAGAGTAGGCGCAGTGTTGATCGTGGCTAGATTTTGTAGCAAACAGCTGAGGTTTGCAGCGAGATTTCAAGAGCGTGTGCCCCCATAACAGCTAAGGTTTGCAGCCAGATTTCAAGAGCATCTGCCCCCATTTTCTATGCCAGGCTGCAAAACATGCACGGCAGCAATCAGCCATAGAGCCAAAAAAAGTCGCATTGCTGGGACAAGGAGGGTGCAGGGTACTACGTGTGTGCGAGCCTACGTGGGTTGCGATACTATATGTTTGTGCAAGTCCGGGGAAGGGACAACCATGAACTCGTTGGAAAGTAATCAGACCCGCGTGGGGTTTGGGAAAGTGCTGACATTCACCGACCCACGCGATCATGGGACTAGTACACTCCCTGGCCTGGCGGCTCATTATGTTCTGAAGGCCAAACGGACCTAGCACACTCCCTGCCTGGTGCCGACCCACGCGATCATGCACTCTCTGGTCTGGTGGCTCATCATGTTCTGAAAGCCAGAAGGACCTAGCACGCTCCCTGGCCTGGTGATTCATTATGCTTGGAAGGCCAACCGGACCTAGTAAAAAACTGGACCTAGCAAAAACAAACCTCGGGGCCTGAAGAAAGTTGACGCTGCAGATCCCGGCAGTAGCTGTTGGCGGATTAAACATGACTCTCGGAGCCTGCGTGAGGCGTCATGCGAGTCAGCTCGCTTCTGCTTGCTCATCCGTCTGGCTTGGCTGACCTTTCCCTGTTTCAAGCGTTTCTGTTTTTGTCATAATTTGGAATTGACGGTCACATGGTCACCTTTGGTTATGTTGTTCGGTGTGTGTGTGTTGAATGTCAGGCGATTCTACTTCCTTTGTGCTGAGTCAAGCCAAGCCTTGACGCGTTCAAAACCATCTTGGCTCAAGACCAAAACAATCAGGTACATGTACCTGACGTCAGCATTAGCAGAAAAGGTTCTCTGTCTCTGTACCGTATCGTGTCCAGCTGAGCAAACACGTGCAACCTTCAACCAGCTGACGACTTGATCCGAACCCGAAGACGTTCGAGGCTATTTGCTACCTGTTCATCACATGGCGCCATTCCCGCTTCTCGACAGGTTATGAGCCGTAACTGCGGATCGGCGCAATGGATGTTTTAGAGGGTACAAGTACCTCTGCATTTGGTCATGTGTAATTTCCCTGTGCTTTTGTCTGTGTATTTTCGCTATGCAGCTCTGAGCAATTTCCCTGTGCATTTCTCTGCGCGCTTTCCCTGCGCAAACTCCCCGTGCGGTTTCATCGCTGCGACTTTGTCGTCACACTGGGTGTCTTTCGAGGGGAACGAAATCAACGGCAAGAAGGAGGAGTGTTACAAGCATGTCAATGGACGATGGTGCAACTACGTCGGCGAGAAGATTCGCGGCGTGATTGCATGTATCACGCCTTACCCAGAGCACGGGTCCCTCCTGTATCAAAGGAAGAGGAAGAAACAGATGCTCAGTACTGGAAGATCACGGGGCAAAACCGCATCTACAAGCAAAATTCACGGCGAGATCACCCGGACTGCGAGGAACATGTCAAACTGATGCGGGTGAAGGGCCTACCCCCGCGGGCGATGTCGTGTGTTGTGTCTTTGGACTCGCCTACAATTGCCGCTGTTTTACACACCAGGCGGGGGTTTGAATTCTGGGAACAGACTGTGCTACTTCGACATCTGTCCCACAATGCGCTCGCGAGCGCCCAAAGATGTGGACGCGTGCGTGATGAAATTGCGCCACGCTGACAAAGTTAGGCAAAGTAAAGTGTCGCGTTGTTGAAATTCTTGATTTGATTTCATTTGAACGCTTTGCTTTTAGAGAGACAGTGACAGCAGTATAGAGCAGCGTCGCCGTGAGAAATGCATGCGGAGCGATCTTTGTTTGTGAACAGTTGCGACCAGATGATGAACTTCTAACCGCAACAGGATGTCGTAAATCCCCAGGCCAGGTTCCGATTTACAGTCAACTTCCCCGCCTGTTTGCATGTTGAACGTCAAGAACCATCCTGGCTCAAGTCGCATAGAGGGGTAGCACTGCGTGTCCAGCTGACCAAACGGGAACAACCGTTAGTCACCTTACAACCCCACTACAGCCTGGTTTGACTACTGTTGACGTTGCTGATCTTAACCTGAAAGCTCGAAGACGTGCTCATCCGATACACAGGTGCGGTTTTTGCCCGCCGAAAGTCTTCCTGATGCTCCAATCCAATTGCTTTAACTTGGCGTGGCCAACGAAGGCGTCAGACACAAAAGAACGGTGCGGCTCGTTTCATTTCCGCTTCCTATATCCGATTTGTTTCTTCAACCAGCTCAACCAAGACACAGGTGAAAGGAGCAGTTCTCAGTCCCAACAGGTTGGCTGCCATAGCCGGGGGTGCGCAGCTCGCAGGCTTGCCTCCAAGTGATGGATCGCCTGACAGTCTCCGGCAAGCTGGTGATGAAGCGCTGCAAGAATTTTGCAGTGGATGGCCATGGCGGCTGCCTCAAGGCCACCTCTTTGTCCATGGAGGATCGGCTGCGTGGGAGTTGGCCGCAGACATTTGGATGCACTTGAGTGACAAGGCGTTCTTGAGTGGTCAGATGAGCGTTGTGCGGGTGGTAGCGTCTCCTTGGCAGGAGGGGCTTTTGCAGCTGGAGGAGTGCGCATCGTCGGGAGTTGGGGGGTGCGCGGCGCTGGGCAGCCTGCACCAAAGGAGCGGCGTGGGGCGTTGGGCCTAGGGTGAGGGTCGCCTCGTCGGACGTCGCACTCGTCAGGGCCGGCGAGATGCGCTTCATCAAGTGTCAGGCTACGAAAAACGGAGGAGGACAGGGTGGGTCGCGGTGCTAGGTGCCTTATGGATGGGCCGGCTGACAAGCCTCCTTTCGTTGCATGGCAGAAAAGGGCTCAGGGCTCACATACACTGCCCACCACGGACAACGCCTGCAAGCGCGGAAATATGAGTCGCGATTGTGTGCTTTTTGCCAGCCCGCACATGGTGCAGGCCTGTACGTGGCGGATGATCTGACCCAAGCTGGAGGCCAGATGGCCTTCAAAAGGTGTCTTTCATCAGGCGACGGAGGAGGCGGCTCAGCCTGCCAGGAGGATGTGGCCTGCTTTGCCTTGCTCCAATTTGTTTTGTCAGCCCTCAAGGCTTTTTGTTGTTTTGTGCCTGGGTCGCATCACAAAGAGCGGTTTTGCGCACTTGCTTGTGCAGCCAGACGTGCAGAGGACTGGATGTGGCAAAAAGAACTTTCACCAACGGCACAATTCGCTTTGAGAGTTGCCGCGCAATGAGAGGCGCGAAGGGGCTGCCGGGAGGGGGGAGGTTCGGGTCACTGGTAGTGCCTCGGAGGCAGCGGCGCCAGAGCCGGAAGGGGCCTCTGGCAGGGCCCCGCAGGGCGCCTCCAGTGCCACGACTGCCTTGCGCGCCTTCACAGCGAAGAAAGCGGCGGTGGCAGCTGCCTCCTTGTCGTCCAGGGCGGCATTTTGGCCGAGGGCCACGTGGAGGCGGAGGAGGTGTCGGAATCCGCAATGCTGTGCTTCCGCGGGAACGTCAGTTTCCACGCGCTCTTTGTGGCACAGGCCCGTCCCCCAGTGGTGGATGCAGGGCGGGGCCTTCTGGCGGTGCAGGAGCTGACTGCCGGACCGTCCAAGTGGGCCATGGAGGTGAAGGGGAGGGCAATCGATGTGAAGTCCGCGCACTGCGGAGAAGTCGCGGACTGCAGCTTTAAGGCCAGAGCCAAGTGGCCCACAGATTTCAGGCCCCGCTGCCGTGCCGGATCCGGCATTGTGGACACCGATGCTGACGCGGATCGCTACGTCTCCCGTGGCTGCTACACGTGCCCTGGGGGAGAATTCCAGTTACAGCAGGGGGTGGCTGCCGGCTGCACGCCGTGTCCAGCAATTTGGAAATGCGCCAAGAGCAAGCTGCAGATGCCAAAGGGAGCCCTGACTGCAAGGGACACTTCAATCCGGGTGTTCCGCATGTGTCGGATGCTGCAAGACGCCGTGGCTGAGGGCATTGGCACGCACTCAAAAAAGGAGTAGAGGTGACAGAGGATTTCTATGTACTCATGGAAATTCCCTCACAGCGCGCAAATGGCAGCCAAACCCAAGATGCCTTGAAGATAACTGGCACGCACATGTTGGCATCGAAACACGCTGAGTCACTGAGGTTGGATGGCGCCCGTCAACCCGGAGAGGGGCTTAGCCGAGCTGAACTTGACCAGGGAGGGAAGAGCAATTCAGTGCTTCAGTGAGGGGGCCTGCCCTGGAGGGCAGCTGCCACTGGACCCGGCAGAGCCAATGTGCTCAGAAGGCCACGGATTCTGTCGAATTTCCGCCAAGGGGGATGCAACACATATTGGCCGTAAGAAATAATTTGCAGGTCGGAGATGATTTCCATGGCGGATATCATGCATTTGTTTCCTCCGCGTGTTTGCTCATGTGGTCAGGGGATGGACATGGACCCTCTCGTGGTACTCCTAAAAGCATGAAGCTGCAGCCAAGTTTTGCCGGTGTGGCCAAGTCCGCAGGGTTCAGGGTCCAAAGCCCAGAGTTCTTCCGGCCCTCGCCCTGAGGACGAACTGGGGTCCTGTGCGCTGCCTGCACCGCTGGGCATTATGCCACCAAGGGCGAGTGCGAGAAGTGCCAGGAGGCGTCCCAAGAGGACAAGTTGCACCTCTGGGGCATGGCCGCAGCCGTGGCCGCCATCGGTCTCGGCCTGGCTGGCGTGGCGTGGCTGTCGCGCGGCACGGTGACCGAGTACTGGAAACAGGCCGGGGGACCTCTGGGGCCTCGATTTTAGAAGGAAGTTCATGCTATTGGTGAACAGTCTGGAAAGGCCGACGTGAAGTGGCATGTCCTGAAGGAGCTTGCTGCTCGGCAGGCGGGGGCTGACTTGGATTGCTTTGTCTTGGTTGCCGCGCTTCAGGCGGTGGTTCTTCTTCAAGTAGTTCAGCTGTATGGGGTTCTGGCAGCGCTCGCGCCAGATCCATCCACTGGCCAAGGCCTGGGAACTCATGTTCGATCTTCGGCCGGAAACATATTTTGGTGTGGTTTCCTAGGCGGCTGGAAAGGCAGCTGGCAGTGTGTTCCTTCTTTTTTTTGGTTTTTGTTTTCTCCGCTTCGCCCCAACTCGGACTAGCTTCCTGCACCCAGCGTGCAACGTCACAGCAGCAACGTGATCCTAGTGCTTCAATGGAATACTTGAGGGGGAGGCTCTGAGGCTCTGTGATTCGCTTTCGACTTGTGGCAGCTATCAGGTGCTTCCCGTGAATCCTTCTGGGAACGCACCTATGTGGACGCGTTTCAGCTGAATTTGGCCCAGACGCAGGACAGCGGAATAGAGTACAATGATGGTTGGTTGCTCTTTTGGATTGGTCTTAATGAGAGTCGACTGGATGTCAACAGTGCGCAGCCTGGAGGACGCCTTTAGGCTTCAATGCCTTTGGAATGGTGACAAAGTGCTATTGGCGTCTGCGTTGGCATCCCCCGTGGCGCCCCTTGTTATGCTTCTAGCATGCGGCCTGCTGGAGATCATCAAGCCCTCCGCAGGTGGCCTGGCAAGAAAGACAGAAGGAGAGCGGGGAGGAGTCAGGGGACTTATGCAGAAAGGTTCCTCATTGTTGCGCCGACGCTTTTCCACTCAGAGCGCAGAAGATTTGGATGGAAGCCGAGGTGCCGGCGCCGCCTTCAAGATTTTAACCATCTTTTTCATCGGTGGCGCCCGCGAATCAGCGACCCTTCTGCGGTGTCAGCTGGTCGACAAAGGACGGGCAAGGGACAACGTGGGACAGGGAAGGCTTGATTGAAGGGATTCCCTGTCTCAGCTAGCCTGGCATGGCTTGCGACTTGCGATTTTCCTTCTTTCCATGAGGCGGCGCGCCTCTGGGCGACTTCGCGTTCTTGCAGAAGCTGCCATTCTTGCTCTGCTCCGAAACGGAGGGCGCAGCCAAGTGGGCACTGACCTCAGGCATGCGGAGTTGATTCAGGCTAGGTGTGCGGTCGCTTAATGTTTACTTGGTGGCCTTGGAAGGTCTACGCAGTCGGCTACGGCACCGGGGCAGTCTATGTCGCAGTTATTCCCTTCGCGCTTCTGCATTTGTATATGCGGCAGCATATTGTTCTGAAGCTTGCCTCATTCGATGTTGATTCTGCCTGCAATTTGATTTGTGCTTTTGTTCTGAGCGATGCTCAAAGCAAGTGACCGCCCGACAAGCCACAAGAGCACGCACTGACGGATAAATCAGATCCCCTGACATGTTTCTCAGGGCATTCTTGGAGAACAGGGCCCCAAGCTTGTGGTGCTTTGACGCTCTTGGCAGCTTGCTTCGCTCTCTTCGCAAGAGAGCACAGTATTGGCAGACATCGGAGAGATAGATCACCAGGCCAAAGGGTGTGGATCATTCAGGTACGAAAACCCAGACGCAGCATCCGATATTTTGAGCTAGTTATGTTTGAACTGTCAATCGCAGAACCCGGCAGACGTATAATACGACATTGCACGGTGAGTGTGTGTGTGTGTGCACCGAGTCCCTGACGAAGCCAGGGACCAATGTTTGCAGGGTTAGTGCACCGCCATGGCTCACAGTGATGGTTCGGTCGTGAGAGCCAGAAGGGACGCACATTGGAGAAGGTTCTGTGATGCTCTGAAGCTCCTTTTCGTCCCCTCACTGATCCATTGTTGTTCGCTTTGCCCTGTTAGAGCAGCTAGAGGCAAGCCGCACAGACTTGAACGCAATTTTCACTCGAACCGCTTGCTCGAAGTTGGTTGCCTTCATTTTTTTTTGGAGTCTAAGTGAGTGTGTGTGTGTGTGTGGGGTGCGTGCGGGTGCGGGTGCGGGTGCGGGTGGGTGCGGGTGCGGGTGCGGGTGCGGGCGCGGGTGCCGGTGCGGGTGCGGGTGCGGGTGCGGGTGCGGGTGCGGGTGCCGGTGCGGGTGCGTGTGCGGGTGCGGGTGCGGGTGCGGGTGCGGGTGCGGGTGCGGGTGCGGGTGCGGGTTGCGGGTGCGGGTGCGGTGCGGGTGCGGGTGTGTGTGTGTGTGGTGTGTGGGTGTGTGGGTGTGTGTGTGTGTGTGTGTGTGTGTGTGTGTGTGTGGTGTGTGTGTGTGTGTGTGTGTGTGTGTGTGTGTGTGTGTGTGTGTGTGTGTGTGTGTGTGTGTGTGTGTGTGTGTGTGTGTGTGTGTGTGTGTGTGTGTGTGTGTGTGTGTGGGGGGGTTGCGCGCGCGCGTTTGGGCGCAATCCTAGGTTTTGCCCTCGGGCACCAACTGTTAGCTTCCGTCCGAGGAAACCGAGCAAGACCATCATGGCCTTGGCAAAGAGGGCGAAAAAGAGCTGGATCACGGAGCTACGCTCGGTTAGAGCTTTGGAGGAATTTGTTGAGGCCGGAGCGAGTCGTGGCGGATGAATGAACAGGATGCGTCTCATTGGAATGCCGTGTAACATCCTAAGGCTCCTTCCATCTCCAGTTTGCAAGGGAAGCTGAGATGTCTTGGCGTGGTTGTGGACACGGCCAGTGACCAAACATGGAGACGTTAATGGCAGGTTCAGTCTCAGTGACAGGTCAATGATGAGCACCTCCTCGCTGCTGCAGTGGCCCACATGGCAGTCACATTCCAGGGCAAGGCGAGGTGGCCGACACCTACCAACTAACCCTTTTCTCCCCACCTGAGCGGCGAAAAAAACCTCCGTAGATCAGTTTAGATGAAACTGGAAATTACTCTTGCAGTCGTAGCGTTTTTGCGAGATTCGTAAGCGATCGGAAGGTCCTGCGTAAGCTGCATGCATGAGTCACTCGTCGTAAGCTTTGCGTAAGCTCTGTTTGTCAGACCCGTTTTTCGTTCAGATTGTGTGGTAGAAGTTGCTTTTGGTCCGCGTAATGCTTTTAGGCGTGGAAATGGGATCAGATTGCTGGAATGGGTTCTTTCGAGCAACAAGGAAAGGGATTCTTTCAGTGAACAACTTTTTCAGGCTCAGACAACTGCTGTTTGACCGTTGGGTTGCTTGTGCAAACCTTTTGCAATGTTCCACGCGCAGCGCGTTGGCCAGCTTGAACAACAAAGCTCGCGTTTGGAAAACAATTTTTCGAGCCCCGAAAGTTTTGTTTTGGCACCTCACCTTTTTCGTTGAGCGGGCTTGGAAAACAACATGTTGAGCCCCGGGCTTGTTTTGCTGCGGCTTTGCCTTTTCACCTTTGGGCCTCGGGCTTGGAAAGCACAAAAAAGCTTTTCGAGGCCAGAAAAGTTTTTGTTGTTGCGAGGCACCTTTTGCCACCTGCAGCCACTTTTCAGGGCCCCGAAGCCTTAAAACAAAAAAAGGTCGCGGACTGGAAAAAAACTTTTCGAGCCGAAAGTTGTTTTTGGGGCCTTTCCATGCGAGTTGTTGCTCTGTCGTGCTGTCGTCTCTTGCTCAGAGGACCCGCGTGCTTTCTGCAGAAAAAACTTTTCGGGCCCCGACAGTTTTTTTCCGTTTGGCCCTCCAGCATCATTGCTGAGCCTGTGCAGCGTTGCCCGTGCGCTGTCTGCAAAGTTGCCCCTCTCTGGCCGTGAAAGCTTGAACATCTTCGGGCAGCAACATCAGGATCACATGGTGTAGTGGTATCACACCCGCTTCGCATGCGGCAGGCCCGGGCTCAATCCCTAGTGTACCCACGTCAATGCTGAGCTTGCGCAGCAAAGCCTTTGCACCTTTCCGTGCAAGCTGTTGCTTTGTCACGCTGGCGCCTCTTGCTCGCGGAGGATCCGCGCAGAAAACAACTTTTCGGGTCTCGAAAGTTTTATTCAGCTTTTGCCCCTCCATGTCTGTGCAGCAAAGCCTTTGCACCTTTCCACGCAAGCTGTTGCTCTGTCATGCTGGCGCCTTGCTCGTGGTGGATCCTCGCAGAAAACAACTTTTCGGGTCCCGAAAGTTTTACCCTCCATGTCACTGCTGAGCCTGTGCAGCAAAGCCTTTGCGCCTTTCCAGGCAAGTTGTTGCTCTGTCCTGCTGGCGCCTCTTGCTCGCAGAGGTTCCGGGCGCTTGCTGCAGAAAACAAACTTTTCGTGCCCCGAAAGTTTGTTTTCAGCTTTTGGCCCTCCATTGTCTTGCTGGGCCTGTGCAGCAGCCTTTCCATCTGCAAGGTGTTGCTTTGTCATGCTAGCGCCTCTTGCTCACGGGGGATCAGGCACGAGCAACTTGTCGTAAGCTATGCGTAAGCTCCATCTTCGAAAAATAGCAAACGTAAGCGACCTTTCGGTTGGCGGAAGCTTTCCGCAAGCGATTGCGGAAGCTGGAGTAATTTCCTTTGCGGGTAACAGGGGTTTTTTCCACTGCTCACCTGGTGGTTTTGCAGTGCTGAGCAACCACACACTGTGTGTGTGTGCGCGCGCTCGCGGTTGATAGTTCCAGACCTTAGTTGATCTGTGCGACATGTCAGATTTGTCCCACCCGACACGTAGATTAGTACAAGAATCCTGGCACTCCGGTATCCCACCCCAGAGTTTCTGCATGCTTTCCCAGCCTGCTACCAGGGATGCTTCAGTATCCTTGCAGGGTGCAGGGTGTCCCAGCATCCGGTGTATGTAGTTGGTTATCACTTGAGCAGAGTTCTAACTGCCCTGCAATTGAAAGTAGCTATTCGAGAGGAAATATGATTTGAAAATGTGGCTTTTCCCTAGGTTTGTCAGTGTGGCAAACATGATGCAGAACAATGGCAATGCCCAATCTGCAACAAAGCAGGACCTCACCCACGGTTCCATGCATCGCTTGCGCGGATTGTAGGCGCTTTTGTCTTCCACAGGTTGAAAAGCTCAGCTTTTGTGGTTTCGCTGTGTTCGCGTAAGCGAAAACACACGAAACCAACTTCCACCAAACAACTCGATCCGCGTAAGAGTTTCGTAGTCTTTTGCAATGTAGACACCACTCGCGTAAGCTAACCTCGCAGCCGCGGAAGCCCCGCGTAGGCCTTCGCGAAAGGATTTGGTTATTGCAACCCTCGCTTGTCAAGTGTCGTGAACATTGGGAGGGTGGGGGGATTGTTTGAACAGCGTCCACAAAAACACACACAAGCCACTAACGCAGGTCTGGCTGCAGCTGCAAGACGGCAAGGCGTCTCTTGGCTGATAGAATCTCATGCAATGTGTGTTTTCTCTTCGCATAAACTTCCAAAAATGCGCGCTTGCCGAGCCAAGGGAGATGAAGTCACCAGAGAGCGAAGGACGAGCAGATGCCGAGCTAACTGCAAACCGGCCGTAAACATAATCAACAGATTGCGGACAGCTCTGTACGTGACATTGGGCCGCTTCCCGATGCTTCTCGAGTGTTACTGCTAGTTGGCGCCTGTAGTCAGGGAATGCCAAGAACAGGCAGTTGCTTGTTGGTTTAAGCTGGCCGCGCAGTTTGCTTGCTTGCTCTAGATGCATATTAGTGGCAACTGAGCTTGCGTGCCAAGGTGAGTAGCTTCTTGGACCGTGGGGATGAAGTAGCGGAGATGCTCCGCTCCCGAGCCATCATGGAGATGCTGGTGGAGCGCTGTGAGATGGAGAAGGCTGCCGAATCAGACGGAGCTTTGGTAGCACAAATCGGCTTTCCTGAAGCAGCGCCGGCCAGACAGCTTTTTTTCTAGGTCCACATTGACATGATGAGGCAGTTCTGAAACGTGGGCGGTGCTTTCCGGCAGATTCCGGGTGCTACATGCGAGATGAAGGCATCACTTGCCATCTCCCCCAAGCGCCCCTGATGTGATTAGCCATGATTCATTTCATCATCAGGGATGTCGCGGTAGTGACTGACCTGTGATGTTTGGCTCAGGATGAGCGTCGCCGGGCCCCCGCGTCGATCACCTTCGTGTCGGTGGAGAAAGAGACATCGGCCCGGGGCAGATTGGTGGGGATCGCCCGTGCGGTTCATCGTCGATCAAGGTTGCGGGTATTTACCTTCTTGTTTGGTTTTTCCCTTTTGGTTGTTGTTCTCTGGTGTGTGGGAAACCCTGATCTTTGGGACCGGGGATTGGTTTGCTTTTGGGGAACCTTTCTTTTGTGGCTTGTTTACCCCAACTTACCCATTGCCTGGACACAGGCTCGTGCCCGAATCACAGGTTTTCAGCCGTAGGACTTTCCTACGCGCCTGAGACCATCAACTACAAGCTCAATGACGTCAACCCCACGCTCTCATAGGAGTGTCGTGGATGAGGAGGCTATCCCAGGTGGTCTCCGATCAGGTGAGGACTTGCCGGACTATAACTTCAGGCATGTTCAGCAGGTCAGGGTCGCAGGAGTGATGATCCCGATAGGGACACACCCAGAAGCCGTGGCAGGTACACTGACGATGGAGACGATCGCATTTTCCGTCAGGCCACCGATGATGATGAGCAAGGACAAAGAGCTCGCCCCGATCGGGGCGGCTCCGAACCAGGTTTCAGGCATGGACATTTGGACTTCATCAGCATGGCGATGAACATGGCCCGCCCTCACTCGGACGACCCGGAGGCCATGCCCACCCGATCGCCAAGGTCTCTTGTTCCAGGTGAATCGCAGGCCTTGGATGAGCTCGGGGACAGGCCGCGAGGACCGGGAACCATGTGGTTTCGGCTCCGAGAGATATCTCGGGTCGATCCACCTTCTCAAAATCCAGGTCAGTTTGATGAGGACGAGGAGAGGACGTTTACAGGCATCGGATACGATGCCCTGTTAACATCAACCGCAGGCTGGGGCAGTAGCGTGAAGCAGGAGTCTGTTGCCGATAGGCCTAATCCTGTTTCGACCAAGTTTGAGTTCAATAATGATGAAGATTATGCCGCATTTGCGGATCGTCGTGATGAGGAAGAGAGTTTGGCACGACGAAGTGCAAGGAGCCGTGCTGCTGCTAGGCCCAGGAGTCTCTCTCGTGGAGCTGCGAGATCTCAGCGACCTCGAGCCACTAAGGTCTAGTAATGAGTTCACCCCTCAGTGGGGATCAGCCAGCAGGGAGCGCAGTGCTTCTGCGAAGAGGCCTTCACCCTTAGCCGGAGGGACCGATAGGTCGAAGGCGAGGAGGGCCAGTCCTGGATAATTAGGTTCAACGCCGCAGGATGAGGACATGTTTGATCCTGCTGACATTCATATTCATTCAAATCCTGAATCTCGTGGTTCGAATGTTAATCCCAGATTAGTCCGAACACGCTGCTCAGGATCACTGATGATCCTGTTCCCGACCCCAGGGGGCGCGCTAGAGTTGAAAGAGTTCCTGAGAGGATCGAGATATCGACCCCTCCGGCTCTTAGATCTCATTCCTCTGGGGAGTCCGGTGATGCCAGGAGTAAGGAGGTCTTGATTTGCACATTCAGGAGATGCTTGAGAGAGGTGAGGCCTCTAGCTCCGTTGTGAACACTCTCAACGCTTTTGCTAACCAGATCAGGTCGTTGAATGGTCAGGTGAGTTCCATGCGTCGAGAATGGCATGATGAGAATCAGCAGATGAAGGATAAGGTTGACCGCTTGGCTACCGAGATTGCGACCCAAGCTGATGCTGATCGGATGCGAATGATAGTTCAACGGTTTGCCGGTGAAATCATTCCTGATAGCAGAGCAATCGTTAGATACGCTGTTGATGAGCAGAGTGAGATTGTGGATCAGAGGATCAATTCGCTCTCCGACGAAGTTCGGAAATCCGTTAGGGAGATGGAGGGTGGCTTAAGTCAGCTTCACCAGGTCGTCCAGGATAAGCATCATGCTATGTTCAAAAGTCATGCTGCCTTTGAGGATCAGACCAACGCTGAGATTGAGAAGTTCGAGAGACGACTCTCTTCGCCGACCACATCTTCTGGTGCTCCGACTGTGTCGGGGCCCGATAGGGCCGCGAGCAGCGGGACTGATGTGAATGTCAGGGAGTTAACCACTAGAGTCGGCATACTCCAAAGTGAGCATGATCGGCATGCGAAGTGGGCTTCGCAGTCCATTGGCGATCTCCAGCACGAATTCAGGACTCTCGCTGATCGTGCGCCTCTCCCTGTTCTCACGCCCGAATCGCGGGGCGACAGGGAATTCATCGTTGCCGATAGGCCTATACCCTCCGGATTGGCGCGCTGCAGTTGAGGAGAATAACAGGAGAGTTCAGGATCTCACTCGCCGGGTCTATCGCCAAGCTCGGGATTACGGTACCATCTTCGAGGACGTTGGGGCTGTGAACGCTCGGATTACCGCGTTCAACGAGAATACTCAAAGGCTCCAGCAGGCTGTACAAGCTACAAGGACTCAGCTTACCAATCTTCCTTCGAGCGCGGAACAGGTTCAATCCATCGTTAGGCGGGAGCTTGTTTACTATCGTAACATGCTTGACGCGACAATGCGTAGGGTCAACACTGTCGAGGGGAATATCCGCGTCATATGAGACGAATAACCGAGTTTTCGGGCAACTTGCTGAGATTGAGGGACATGGTACTATGATGATGCGGAGGTTGCGCTGTCCTGGAGGAGCAAGTACTTTCAGCAGGGCCCCGATAGGGAACCTCTGAGGGTCAAGATCCCTGATCTCCCTGATGTGTTTGTTGTTTCAATTGAAAATGACAACACGGGCAGGGTGGTTAGTCGCTGCAGAGAGGCTGGATACAGCCATCCTAATGCGATCAAGTTCCCATCTCGCAAGAGAATTGCTAGGGAGGTTCAGAGTGCTCTGATAAGAGCTGCGGCTGTTCATGCCCAAGTGCTCTTAGACAATGATGACGACATCGACACCAACCTGGAGATGTACGGGGACATCGTGTTGTCCGAAAGCCGAAGTACACTCAGAAGGTTGCTGCACCTGTTGGATACAGCGGGGTGAGATGGCTGGTAGATACTGGTTGCCCAATGGACCTGGTCGGTCTTGGTGATCTGAAAGGACCCGATAGGGCCCTGATTGCTATAGGCGGACATACTCACGCGTTGCACACTGCTAACGGGGCGACTCGCACTGCTGGTCGTGTTGATGCTGATGTCGGCGACCTGGACGAGGTGATTGAGGCACACGTCCTTGAATCCACTCCATCCATCATCTCAGTCGGAAAGCGCTGTATGGATATGGGCTTCTCGTTTGCATGGAGCGCAGGCTGTATGCCTACACTCACGTGTCCTTCGGGTCGCACGGTGATATTGGATGTCATCAACAACGTGCCGTACCTTCCTCATGGTCACACTCAGTTCGTTTCTCCTACTCTTGATGACGCTGAGCCGCTTCCCGCTATGCCGGCCCCTGGCATATCGTGGGCTTGAAGCCAGCGAGGTGCCGCTATGTAAGCCTGTGTTAGCGTGCGAGAGTAAACCCCAGGATACCTGGCGAACTGAGCGATCCGGCCATGTTGTGAAGGAGCACCGAATTCTGCGCAGGGCAAAGTTTGTGCCGACTGATGGTGATTGTCCCGTTAGGGTCGATCAACTGAACAATTACAGGAAAACAATCATTCACCGGAATGGGGTTACCCGTGAGGTGTTGGTTGATAGTCTGTGGGAGTTGTCCGAAAGAGATCAGCATGTGATAGCATCTGATGTCCCTTGGACGGGTGAAACATGGTTCCAGGTTAAATGCGAGACTGTTGCTCTTCCTGAAAAGGCTGAACAGGGGGGCGAGGGCAATAGCCGCTCACGACCTGTTCCTGGCCCTGGCGAGGGAGACGATGGCGACATTGTCGAGATAAACTTCCTCTCCGGGCTGCGCACTGAAGCCGAATGGCGTGCAGATGCTAAGACGCTCCGCCATATGCTCACGCATCTCCCGAAGAACCCCTATTGCCCACACTGCCAGCGTGCAAAGATGGAGAACGTCAAACTTCGCCGCAAGGGTGGTGCTGCTGCGCATGATGTGGTGAATTTCGGGGACCTAACCACCGCTGACACCATGGTGTTGAGAGGACTGAAGGACCGAGGTTTTCATGGCGAGGCAGACGCGATAGTGTTCTACGACCTAGCCACTGACTACCTCGATGTCCTTCCTGTGCAATCCAGATCCCGTAGCAATACGCTGGAGGCATTTCGCAGGTTTGCAGGGGGGCAAACTCTGAAATTGGTGTACAGCGATCAGGCACCAGAGCTGAAGAATGCTGTCACTGCACTTGGCGCATTGCACCGGCTTTCTACACCGGGCATGCCTAAGACCAACGGCGTGATCGAGAACAAGGTAAAGCTCGTTCTCCATGGGGCACGTGTGCTCCTGTGTCAAGCCGGATTTGAACCTCGACGGTGGCCGTTTGCCGTTACCCATTTCTCCATGGCAAGAAACATTGAGAATCGAGGCGACGGATCACCATGGACGCGACGCCATGGTGACGGAAACTTCAGCGGAGTCATTCTGCCGTTTGGCTGTCTGGTCGACTTCTACCCCATGTCTCCCAAAATTCGCAGGGATAGAAAGGGGGGGTTCAAAACGCCCAAAACGATAGGAAGGTTGACTCAGAAGACATTGATGAAGGAGGACACCACTGGATCGCAAATGAAGACGAGAAGGTACTCACACGTGTTCATGTTGAAGCGCGAACCGAGCTGTTTGTCCCGATAGGGGCAAACTGCCCAGTCAGGATTAAGGGCCTTGGCAGAAGACGAAGCACAGTCATCAACTATCTTGACGGATCAACAGAGTTCGTCGTTGACGAGAGCTGGCTCCAGGCCGAACATGACCGCGGAGGTAATTATGAATGGACTGGAGAAACCGGTTTCGACTGTGATTTCGATCAGATCGATGAGGATGAGGCTGAGATCTACGAAAACGAGGAGTACGAACCCGAGGGTGGTGACGAACCGGACTTTGTTCCTGCAGATGAGGTAGAGGTTGAACAGACGAGTGTCACTACAGCCCTGCCCGCCGAGAAGAAGGAACGGGACTTCATCAAGATCGAGGAAGATCCGAAGTTCGCTCCATCATCCAAGCCAGGCCTGTTCTTGGGCTATCGATTAGAGCCAGGGGGGCTATGGAAGGGCGACTATCTTGTTGCTGACCTTGACCATCCAAAAAAGCCTCAAAAAGCCAAGTATACACCAGGTCAAGCGTATCTGGAAGAACCCTGCCCACTGCCCCGCTCACATCCGTTTTTTGGATCGGGCTTGTTGGGCCGAATCTTGGATCGTTCTGGATGCGTTGCATCCATTTTGCAGATGCGAATGCAACAAGGCGCATGTGCCACACACGGGAATTCACGCGCAGGGCGACGTTTCCTACCCAAATTCTAGCGACTTCCTCGTCACGCGCGCAACCCAGGAGGCTGCGCAGGAATTCACGCACAGGGCCACGCTTCCTGTCCAAATTTCTAGCGACTTCCTTGAGAAGCTGTGTAGAATTGACGCACAGCGCCACGTGTCCTGTCCAAATTCTGGCGATTTCCTCATTTCTCACACTCTGCGCGCATGCCACGCACATGGATTTCACGCACAGACAAATATCTGTATGTATACACATATATGTTTCCATATATATATATATATACTTATATGTGCGTTTGTCTCAAAATCCGCACACCCATTTACCAAACACACCCCTTTAACAGTTGTACTGTAGAGCTTCTACTCCACTTTGCCTGTGAGAGACGGGGCCTGTGGTTTTTTGATGGGGGCGCAGGTAGTATTGGAGCTTCTCTCAAAACATGTGGTGGCAAGTCAGGCAATCGGCGAACCAATGTTCAGGGTTTGGGGCGCTCCCCAGTTTCGAGCTCATTGGACACACTTGCAAAAAAGAAAACCAAAGACCCTTGAGTCCCACAGAGAAGCGCCGAAGGAGAAACTACACATGATAGAACTTCAAAGACTGGCAAGCTGTCAGCTTGGTTGTGGGGGGCTCTCCCTTTGAAAAGAAAACACGTTGGCGTCAACAAACCAACAGATTATTGGCTTTAAAGGCTTTGGGGTGAAATGGAGTTAGACGGCCGCCATGTGTTTTCCCCGGATCGGATCGATCGGCGCTCTGCGCTCACCCCAGAAGCTGGCTCAAAGCCGTGACCTGGCCCACCGTGCGGTCCAAGTCGGTGACAGCCTCGGATGCCAGGTCCTGATGGGCTTCAGGGCTTCAAGTCTAAAAATCTAAATTTGTTAGAACGCACATGGTTTTCAAAAGGGGCCCGAGAGGCTGCAAGTAAATGTTTAAAGGATTCCGAGCTGTCAGTAAGTTGCAAAGAGCCAAAAACCGTTTTGCAATAAAAGCACTGGTTGGATTCCAAGCGGGCCCCAATAGTTTGCGGAGAGAGTCGAATGACAGGGTTGGTCAGTTTCGAGAAACTGCATCTTTCAAGCACCGGTCCTCATCCCGCCCAAACATCACAGCCCACAGGGTTTGATACTGAGAACGTGGAGCCGTTCCCAGCCGGACGGATGCTGATCGAATTGTTTTCCACACAATGATGGTCACCTTGCAAAACTTCTTCGTGTAGACGGCGGACTGGGCCAAGTTCTGGCCGCCATTCACCCACACTTTCCCACTTGTTTGGGACTTGGTCTTGAAGTGGAAATTGAGTCGGCCTTTCTCGGCGAGGTGCTTCTGCCAGGACTTCACAGCAGTGCGGCAAACCCTCGTTATGTAAACCCACAGCCGAGCTGTCGCTGGGTCTGCCATCAACCCCTTTGTCAAAAGCCGCCGCCAATGAGCCTCGATGTGGGCGTTCCATTTACGCTTGAGCGGGGTCATGTACTTGTCGGGGATGTTGGCAAACAGGACAGTGGGCTTTGGCAGCACGTGGCCAAACGCCCGCATGTAGGTATGGCATCTTGAAGGGTGCAAGTGTTCTAGAAACCGCTGCATCTCCGGAAAGTTCCACAGCACGCTTGATGCTGGTTGCTCAATCCTAGGTAGGGATGAGACATGTTTTGAAGGGTTTTGGTAAAAACAGATGCACATTGACCGACTTGGAGATCAACTTGGAGTTGGCCCAACAGTTGAAAACCTTTGACTAGTCTGTGTCAACGATTGTTCTTGCACCGCCAATCCGTTTTGAAGTCCCACACCTGCTCAAGAAAGAAAACTGGGGGTGGATTGTAAGCCAAGCCAAGCCGCATCCAGTACAAGGACCGGGATTCCGCCACTGCCAAAATGACCAGTAAGTTGATTACAAGTTGGTTGGCCATCCTGACCTTTCCATTGGCCTGGTTTCCGTACGGGAAGAGCCAATGTCGGCGGTGGTAGCTTGAGGAAAGGAACACAAACAAGCCGCAAGGTGGCCCGCACAGCAGCATTCCAAACATCACCTCGATCCAAGGCCAAGGAAGACTGAAACAACTTAATTCAAATGTGGCCACTACAAAATTGGAAGCTGACAAAACCTGACAATGCCAAAATGTTGAATCTTGCTTCAGGGGGCCGCACGGAGAACCAAGTGAAGCATGTAGTTGAAACCTTCACTGCGAAGAAGATTGCCGAATCGGGTCTCGCTTAATCTCCACCCCCTCGCACCTGATGTTGTTCTCCTGGCAAACCCGCTCGAAGTTCCCCTCACCAGCAAACACATCCAGCGACTCTAGGTCACGTCCTTGCCCCGAAGCATCGTAGGCCCGCACAAACTCCGCCACCTCGCCCAAGTGCTGGGACGCGTCAAAGTACGTGTCCTCCGACTGCACCGCCCTGACATGCAAGCCACCGCGTGAGGCGATGCGCTTGGCCAAGGAGACCATGCTGGAGAACGCGTAGAGGCAAGGCTCCGGCAAGGCTTGGTCCGCTTTCGGGAGGCGCAGGGATGTTAATGAGAGCTGTGGGGCATGTGAATCACACAACATCCAACACACAACATCCAACCTGCGAGTGCAGTTGGCATTTTTCTTTCACATCCGTTTCAACTTGCTCTTCTTCACAGCTTCAAAGTTCTTACGGTGAACCATGGAAAACTTAAAATGGATAGCGTTGAACCATGTGCGACGATGGCAGGATCTGTCTACTTTGGCAAGCACTCCGTTGAACGTCTCATCCCGATAAGTGCTGTAATACCTCGGGTTGCCCTTGGATAGCGATCGCTGAATCAAGTGAAACATCATGTGGCATTTGGGCACCAAAGCGCCACCAGCTTTCTCGTACAGGGTCAGAAATCGATTGTAATGCTGCAAAGCTGCTGTAGCCTGTTCACGCGACATGATGCGTTGCTCTGATTTCAGACTATTGCCAAACTGGATAGCTGCTTTCGTAGACTCCCACAGAAGCTTTGCCACTTTGCAATTTTGCCGCGGCCCCTCTTCGAAGCGTGGGATGAGTTTCGCAAATAGATGCTCAACAAAACGAAGCAGCCCCTGTGACTCGGCTGCTTTGGCCTTTAGCAACGGATGATCTGCAGTCCCAATCATTTTCTCCGTCAAGTTCCAAACCTTGATTGGTCCAAGCGGTGCACAAAAAGGATCTAGCTTCAGTCAAATTTCAAACTTCGGTTGCAAAGGAACCAAGAAGGTTTACACTCAAGCTGAGACATATGCACATGTTTAGACTGAGGATCTTCCGTCCCTTTGGCCACCCATTCCGGGTCCTTGTGCTGTTCCTTGTACCATTGAAAGAGATCAGCCTTGATGGCCATCAGTCCAACTTTCTTGCGATCTTCTGCTGAAAGGGAAAGCGTGTACGGGTTCAATATTTCGGCGCCCAAACAGCAGTGCAAGGACAGCGACACAAGTTGCTGCGTCGGCCCCAAGTGCGAAAAAGTACCCAGGCCAAGCCCCTCGACTAGTAGAAGCGGGTTGTCATGCAAAAGTCTGTCATGGATACCTCCCACCCAGAAAACAGCTTCAAAGGGTGTGCTCTTGTACTCGAAGTTTGCGACATCCTGCATGTCCGGGCAAGGCATGAGGCGGTTCCCTTTCGCAAGCCCCAACTCGGGCACACGGTTCGTCAGCGCTCGGCCCCTGTGTTTTTTGCTGTACTGCAAGAGGGTAAACACCTTTGACTGCACGGCTTTGTTGGGAACCCGCACAACCTGGGTGGAAAACTGTCTGAAAACTCCCATAGTTCTGAAACAAAGGGCGAAGGCGTTGGCTCTAGACTAACAACGTGTTTGGAAATAAGTGCTGAAGACATTCACTAGTTTCCAAGTTAGCAGCCAAGTGTCTTTCTTCCGTGTAGCAATGTCGTTCTCGTAACATTGGTCGCTATAGATGTCAAATGGGAAGGAATCAATTGAGACATCGTTGGCCACATTCGATATCATTTGGCTCTGATTAGCGGTGCAAATTGGACATGGGTGGATGTTGTGGCTCCAATACCGCAATCCAAAAATCTGCAAAAAGGCAGGCCAATCCCCCATGATATCCAATACCATGAATTGAGGCGAGCGATTGCTCTGTTGAAGATTTGAAATGTCGCGCGCCCACGCCAAGAGCAGTGGATACAATGTGCACCATCCGCGGCAGCCGCACTGACAAGTTTCGTCTTCACCTCAAAAGGTTTTTTCTCGGAATTGGGGGTGTGAACTGGGGATGTGTTTCAATAGTAATATGTGCGTGCCAGCAACTAAGGGCTTTGCGTACAAGAAAAGATAGAAACTTTTGCTCTGAAAGCATATCGGTGATGTAGAACCCCATAAATAAAGTTGTCATGGATGTTGTACTGGACACCGTCCCAATACAAAGCCAAAGGCCGGACTAATGTTCCAGGACTCTCGCGGATAGCCCTTTGTACCACTGGGTGACACCGGTAACTTTCTAAGCCCCGCAGATCATTGCCGGCGAGCTCTGTTGCGGCAGCGACCTCAGGCGTGACAAACTCCCGCAACGCTGTGGATGGCAAATACACTGGCACTGACTCTATACACCTTCGGGATTCCCGTTTGGAAAACATGGGGGTGTCAAACCCCGATTGCACCAGCTTCAGTCGCAAAGTGGCACAGCGTGGCAACGTCAGAGCCTGTCATCCCTTGGGTCGCCCATTTGTCCCAAACATAGTTTCTCAAACTTTCACCAGCAAGTCTTTGAGCCTCAGTGACGTGTTTCTCACTGGGCTCTTCAAATGTTCGGGCACGTTTGAACATATGGGTCTGTGTTTTTTTACCGTGTCAGTTCTTTAGTCTTCGTGGGAGGTGGGGCTTGGGCGAGCCATACCCCCGAATCATACCCCGAACCATACCCCCGAGCCATACCCCGAGTCATACCCCTTAAAAAACACAAAAAAGAACTTGCAAGAACTATGGCATTTGCATGTGATCCATGGATAGCTGGAAGCTATAGGGGGTTTAACTTCAAGTGAAGAAGGGGGTCTTGTCAAGAAGCAGTGGTAGAGAGCTTGCCATGTGGACCGATCCCAGGGGGTAGGGACTCCGAGGTAATACCTGGTTTACTTGTGGTTCCTGGATCTATTCCTGAGTCTGCGATGCTTGCATGGTTGGGCGCTGATGTCATGGGGCCAAGTACAGTTGTCATGTCCACTCACACACTCACTGGTTACTCGTAGGGGGCCATTTTGGCTTAAGTGGTGTTCCTTGACACTCGGTTACCCGCCTCGGTCTCGGCTTGCTATTTTCAATGGAAAGTGCCAATGGATGGAGTTATAGAGCAATCCTGCGGATGTCCTGGTACTAGAGTTGTCTGTAGCATCCGTGGTGCTGCGGCGGGGGGGTGCAGCTTGATGTAAGACGCTGGGACTTGCAGGGCGCTGTGGCGGGGGGTGCCGCCGCTGAGCTTGAAACTTGGAGCTTGCTTCCTGCAGTCTGTCCGACGCGGTGGAAACAGCTGTCTGTCCTGGGCCACTGTCGCAGTGAAACACAAGTTGTCTTTGTGCTCCTGGGGCACTCTTGGTGTTTTTCCGGTCGAAAAAATATGTTCCCCGATTCATACCCCCGATTCATACCCGATTCATACCCCGATTCATACCCTTCTGCTGCCATTTGCAGCCAAGAGCCTCTTACGCTCTGGGCAGTACTAGCGAAGCTATGCCGCCCAAATCCTCAGAAGACACAAAACTCAAAGAGAAGCACTGCAGGAACCAGCGCGCGGCTCTTTTCGCAGAAGTTCGCCAGGCTTACTGCAATGTATCAAGCGCGACACGGTACACCACCTGTGAGAGGCCCACTAGCCTCTGCGCGGCTGCCGTTTGAGGATGTCACGCTGTCTTCCCCTTACGCTGGTTCGTGGCGGGCCTGCTTCCCCTTAAGCAACGCTTGCTTGGGTCTGTGAGCGCGCGGGTCGCTTGAACTCCAAGTGGAGGTGGCCATGACGTTCGCCTCAGGCAGTGGCTCTGCTAGCGCAGCAGCTTCGCTAACCCACTCACGCAGAGTGGCAGCTGTCTAGTTCAGGCTACTCACGAGCGCCCCAGGCTGGCTTGTAGCAACTAAGCGGTCGAAATCTCACGGCTATCCAGTTGCCAGCGCACGGGAGCTTTGCAGTGTCCAAAGCCACAAAGCAGGAGTTCAGAGGCGCGCGAGCCATACCCCGAATCATACCCCCGAGCCACACCCCGAACCATACCTGCGATTCATACCCCTTATACCAACCTCCCGGCACGGCCACGTCAAAAAAACACATACCCATATCAAAGTTGAATGAGCTTGAGCCTCAGCTACAAACGCACCCCTTTCACTCGCTTGCCACAGGCAGAGACGTCATGCCGTGCGCCACTGGTGACAGAGGCTGGGTCGGGCCGGTTTCTCCACCCTTCGCAAAACCCTGTAGCTACAACTACTGATGTTGTCTGAATGGAATCCTTCACCGCTGCAGCAAACCCAAGCATGGGTTCTAGTTACTGAGTTCCTCTTGCAAACTTTCTTTAGAGCGGGTCATATCGACATGCGCCCTGCATGGTTGCTGCAGTTCCCACAGGATCCACTCAGCTAGAAATTCAACAGCCAGCCAGTGTCAATCACACTTTCCGGGCCTTCTTAGACGAGCTGGGCTGGCTGGGGTTGTTCATGGCCGTCATCATGCTAGTGACGCGGCTGGCAATCGCATCCATCCTGGGGCAAAAACAAGGTTGTTGAAGATTCTGTTGAAGCTGTTGTCAAGGGATAGGCAACCGTTCAAACGGCAACGAGAGCAGGGTTGCAAATGTTGTCAGAAACACACAACTCCTTTCAACGTTTTCCAATCGCAGCCCTTCAAACGGAAACAAAACGGGAAAGAAGTGCAGGCGCGGGCTGGCCACAGATCCTGCTGCGCCGATCATTGAACAGTGTCAGCATGTTGTGGCACTTGTCCCCCCATGTTTTTTTGATGTTCTTGAGGGCGGCCGGGGAGAGGGCCGCAAGCTTGAGCTCGTTGACAAAAGCAAGGAGGTCTTCGCCGTCCTCGGGCTGCAGCTCTTCGGCAAGGCCGCGTACTCCTCCAGGAAAGACTTCGTCCACGTGCACTCTGAGGGGATGTCCGAACCAGAGCCGCAAACGTTCTCCATCAG
Organism: Effrenium voratum; assembly: GCA_963377175.1. NCBI lineage: Eukaryota > Dinophyceae > Suessiales > Symbiodiniaceae > Effrenium > Effrenium voratum. The sequence continues at coordinate 335,666 of CAUJNA010003553.1, forward strand.
GCTCTGAGATCTCTGCGCCTTCATCAGCGACTCGCGGGCCTCCTTCTCCAGCTCCTTCACATCTGGGCCCTCCTTCTTCGCTTGCTTGGCCTTCGCCGCGCCAGAGCCCTTCACATTCGCCTTGGCCCGGGCCTTTCCCTTCGCCTTAGCCTTGGGAACTGCATCCTCCGTGTTCTCGCCAGCTGCCTCGATTGGGGCAGGCGGCCTCATGATCGGGTTCGGCCCATCTCGTGCGCCATCGTTGATGCCTGGCACCACCACGTTCATCTCCGCCCAGCCCTTGATGCCGTGGGTGCTCTTCTCCACCGTCTCCAAATTCACCGCCTCCAAGGCCAGGCCGTGCACCACCGCGTACTTCCTGCGAGCCTTCGTTCGGTAGGCCTCGAGCTCATACGTGGCACTGCTGTCAGAGCTCTCTGCAACCTCGCGCCACGCCTCTTCCGACGTCTGCGAGACCAAGGATTCCACCAGCAGGTAGTTGTCCGCCTCTGTCCATGCGTTGTAGCGCGTGAATGTCTCCTGCAAGGGAGCTTAAGCAACTCAACAGCAACACAATTGCAAACAGTGACAGTGACATCCCTGCGCGTCTTTTCCCAACCCCGTCCGGCCACTTCTTGCAGTTCCGAATGTAGTTGTCTGCCTGCCGAACCGCCTCTGGCAGCCCAACTCCTCCGAAGTGCTGCTCTAGCTGGAGCTGATTCCGCCACATGCCCAGCTCCTTGTTCGAAGTCACGATCGAGATTGACCTCACCCGAGACTTCTTCACAAAGTCAAAGCTCCTCTGCATTGCCCACGTCTGCCTGAAGCGCAGCTTGATCTCGTCCGTGAGCCACTTGTAGGTATCCTTCGCCGCGCCGTGCTTCTCCAGCTGGCGGTACATGGCGTGCCCAAGCGCGGATCTTGCCTTCAAATCCAGCCCGCGGCAGGCCCAGCCCTCCACACCCTCTTCACTTTCTGCAAGTAGCTTCTCCGTCACGGTCTCCACAGCAACACCCATGGCAAGCGAGTACTGCTCCTTCGCCCGCTCCAAGTCAGGCTGGTCCTACCACACAACAAGACAGCCCCCGATCCGCACACCATGCAATGAAATGATGGGTGACAAAAAGGTTTTGAGCCCAGGAAATAAATGATTCACCGGTCTATAGGGCACGGAGCGTGCGATTCGGATTGTCCAAACCTTGAAGTATCATATGAACATATGTCTCGGTTCTTGAATTTTGCTTTCCACCAACTGGAATAGCGAATACTTTTTTCGAAGTGAACCAGGGTCGAGGGTCGAAGCGGGTTTAGACGGGATGGGTTAAGCAACGAATTGGAGATCTTGGAAAGATTATTTGCTTGAACACGGCTTCCTTCTGCTTCTGCCCGCGGGCCCTCAAAGAGCTTTGTGGCAAACTTGGGAACGTCGGTCTGCGATGCGGGGATCTCGGGCTGGGTCTGCTGGGCCACGGGGTGGCTCTGGGTCTCGGGCAGGGTCTGTTGGTGGTCTTCTTCTGGTTGCGTCTCCATGGGCAAGGTGTCCACCGAATCAGCCATTGGTCGCTCAAAAGCTCTTTTCTAGGGCCGCTTGTTCTATGATTTGAGGGTCACCAAATGGCAGTGCGGGTCACCGCAGGCTCACCGGTCTTGTGTTCATGGCTCACCGAACCCTCACCGGTCACGTCTCAATTTAAGTTACGAGGTAGGGGGGGTGTTGCTTGCTCGGCTCACCGTATGCTCACCGGCTTTTATTTTGGGGGGCTCACCGCAGGCTCACTGGATCAGTTTGCAAGGCTCACCGGAAACTCACCGGGGGCACGATTGAGGCTCGCCGGAAGCTCACCGCTTACGTCTAGTCATTTTGTCAAGGCCCGGGCGCTTTCTGGGCGGGGGCTCGCCGGGGGCTCACCGGCCAAACTGTTCAAGGGCTCACCGGGGGCTCACCGTTGCAACAACTTGCCGTTTTTGGTCAGTGTTTGCAATGCGACTCTTAAAGCCAAAAAACCTCAAAAGAAGCTTCCCAGCCCCCTAGGACTTTCTTCGTCACTTCGATACCCAACCCAATCAAACGGCGCCCACTTTCGAGGTTGCCTTCGAAAAGAATGAGCAAACACTAGTGCGAACCAACATGATCAAACGGCGCTGCTTTGCACTTAGCACTCAAGTGACAAGTACAGCCCTTTCCCAACGCTGCAGGTGTGGCTGAGGGCGCGTCATTTCAAGGTTTTCTTCCCCAGCCAGCTCAGGTCACGGCCTGGGCCGGAAACGTCCAAATTCTTTGATGCTGGTTGATGCTGGTACCCATTGAAGCGGTTGATGCTGGTTGAAAAACAACTCGTCAGGGTTTTGTTTCTGGGAACATCTCAGCACTTTAAAACTTTAAGCCTTGAGCCAAACAGTAGAACAACCGACTTTAGACCGACCTGACTCAAACACGGTTCCTAAAAGGTAGTTCCTAATTTGGACACCCGTTGCATGCAGTCACCTGTACATGTAGGTGACTGCATCGTTCCTCCTTAAACACAAAAAGGGGGGTCCAGTAAACAGACATTGAGTCAGGGTTTTGTTTCTGGGAACATTTCAGCACTTTAAGCCTTGAGCCAAACAGTAGAACAACCGACTTTACACCGACCTGACTCAAACACGGTTCCTAAAAGGTAGTTCCTAATTTGGACACCCGCTGCATGCAGTCACCTGTACATGTAGGTGACTGCATCGTTCCTCCTCAAACACAAAAAGGGGGTCCAGTAAACAGACATTGAACAACGAGAGGCAGTGCAGAAAGATGAGTCTCACAAACCAACAACGGATCAAACCTACAAGGTCACGCACTCAAGAGCAACTCCGGAAATCTGACGTCGTGGGCCCAAGGACTTAAACCGCTTTCTCTTCGGGATGGCTAACTTGTGGGAAGGGCGCTCGCTTGCTTGGCAACCCGGCCTTCACCACAGGCCTGTCGGCCAGCCTGGTCTGGGCCCCCGGGTTTCACATCCAAGGTCTAAGTTGTTTAATTTCGAGCGAGCTCAAGAGCGCGAACCGTAGCAAAAAGACACTGTTTCGTTCATTTTTAACATCGGAACTTTAGTGGGATCCGCAAAAATCGTGGCTCTGAGCGCCCAACATTTCGGCTTGGCCCCTTTGCCAAATTTAAGGAATACTTTGAGTGAAGTCCCACCCACATTCCCGGAGCGGCGCGCCGACACAATTGAAAACGGCACCCGCGCAAGATGCCAGGCTTGTTTTGTGGTGATGGTGGATGTGTTTCCGGGGTGGGTACTCATTTTCCATGCCCTGAGAAAAACCCCCCGCACCTCCCCAACCCAGTCGAAAACGGCGCCCCATTTGAGCTTGTTCTAAAACGGGGCTGCTGGTGATGTGGATGTGCTTCTGGATGTTTGGTGTTGGGGGAAGGGTGGATACTCCTCAACCATGCCCTGAGAAAAACCCCCCCGCACCTCCCCAACCCAATCAAAAGCGGAACCCTGCAGCGAGATGCCATTGGCTCGTTTTGCCTCCAGTCTAAAACGGGGCTAGTGATGATGGATGTGTTCTGGATGTTTGGTGTTGGGGTTGGGGAAGGGTGAGTACTCATTAACCATGCCCTGAGAACCCTGCCGACTGAGCGCTCCTGCCAGACGCCTCCGGACGCCTCCTCGCACCCCGACACCTCCAAGCCGTTCCGGCGCCCAGTTCCGATTCAGATCTTGTTTGGGGATGGCCCCATGTTGCCAGTACGCGCAAAAAGACAACCAGGGAAACCGAACGAGAGTTGATCTCAAGCTGATCGTGCGCTCCAACCAAACCTAGCAGCGTGACATGTCCCCCACAAACAGTTTGATGAGTTTGACTTGTAGGGCCAGACCCTTGTTTAGGCTTTTATCGGCGCCCCTTTCTTCCTGCGCTACGCTCAAATAGTTACATGCGATCTGGCCATGTGAATTTTCGGCCACAGCCTTCTGTATGCATGTCGAAGATGCGCAACTTTGGGGGTTTTTCTTTGGGCCCTACCAAATTTGATCGTTTTCAGTGGGGTCAACATTGGCCCACCTTCACGTTGATGGCGTTACTTCAAGCAGGGAACCATATCCTGTGAACAAGGCTTGCTTCCCCAAAGCGCACAAGCAAGTGGCCCTTTTGGGATGGTCTTTCAGGGCTCCCAAAAAAGGAGTTGTTCCTCTTTTCCTCTTGAAACCCGTCAAGAGATGGTACCCTCACACCCGTTTCCCTCTTCAATCAGAACAGGGAAGGCTTTGTAAGTCCGCTTGGGCCCTGGCACAAAATCACGGGCCATGGGCAGGGTTGGGCCTAGGCACGACGCATCCTATCAAGGACTGGATAACCCCACCCGCCGGCATTTTTTCAGTTTGGCCAGCCAAGGTGAATGTTTGATGTTAATGGAAAACAAAGGCTTGGGAACGAGTGCAACAGACTTGCTTCACTAGCTTAAGACTTGTAGCAGTTGTGATCTGGCTGAAGCTAGCGTGACATCCGCGCTTGACTGAGGCTGCCACACGCCCACCGCAGGACTGGGATGTGGCTCACCTGCGCAAGCCGGAAATCTTTGTTCATGACCCCGCTCGTTCGCTTGACGTTGTCGGGAGCCGGGTGCGCTCCGTTTTTGGGGATTGGTTCACATTGGGGCTGAGTCAAGATTGTCCTTTCAGACCCTGATTTGGAGATGCGTTTGTTTTCCCACCGTCACATTTTGAATGAGTTTGGCTTGGGGGCGCAAACAGGGATGTGAACAGTTTCTCAGGTTAGAGGAGGTCATGCGCCGGGCCGCGCCTTTGTCCGCAAGGACTTGCAGCATAGACTCCTCCGGCTTGATGCCGTAGGCCGGGGTCACATGGAGACCTGGGCGTGGGCGCACAGTATTTTTCTTTTTGGTTGGGGCAACTATGCATTTATGGTTGAAGCGTTTTGCTTCCCAAGGGCCATAAGCAAACTCCATCACACCTTTCCAAAAAGTTTCCCAACCAGCGGCTGCGACCTCTAGGGAAACGACAGTTTTGGGGGTCGGGACACTGTTTGCATTGACAATCCGAATCAAGCTCTTGAGCAGCAAGTCCCAGTTTTCTTTCACGAGGCTCCCGCATCAAACAACTGAATGGTCAGCCAGCGCAGGCCCTTTGTGTGTTTCAAGAGTGAGAAGTTTGCAGAAGCCCTTTCAAAAAAGCATCCAAGGAAATTCTCTGACACGACTTGAGGGCGACTGCCTGCCCGGTCTCATGGTGCAATTTAGCGGCACTCCAGAAAGACCAGTAGATTCCCGTCAGCCGCCTCGCGCGCCATCTCGTCACGCCGCTTCCGCAGCTCCTCCACCGGCAGCGACCCCTTCGCAAACTCTGCCGCCACCTGCCTCATGACCAGCATGGCCTCCAGCGCACCAATCTCCTTCACCACAAGCTGGAGTTTCTGAACCCAGGCGCCAGCGTCGCTTTTCTCCATGAACGACACGATGCTGTTGCGGCCTTTTTGCCCTTTCAAAACAACCTTGTACTCGCGCTCCTTGCCCTCGCCCTCCTGGCGCGTCAGGAAGATGCCCCTCATGATGTCTGCCTGCAGCGGGCACATGTCCTTCTGGATCGCCGCACTGCGCTTTTCGACGTCCTTGCCATTCTTCGCAGCCAGCTTCGCGTCATCCTGCTTCTTCGCAACAGCCTGCTTCGCATCAGTCTGCTTCGCCTGCTTTGCAGCCTTGCTCGGGGCGCGGTCATGGCCATGAGATCCTCCTCCAAGGTTTAAAAAGAAACCCTGCACTAGACGCCCGTGTCAGAAAACTTTTCGTAGCACATGTCCGAAACAAAGAAACGCAGAAATTGGCGCACCTGCGTGATGCGCGAAACCACGTAAGAAAAGCCATCTGCCCACGAGCATGTAATCGGGCTCAGAGGATCAGCGCTTGAGTCAACCTTTGGGGCCAAGGAGAACTCCACCGGCCCACGCTGACCTTTCGCGTAGATGCGTTTCCGCCAGGCAAGGCAGTTGTCCTGCGCCCATCCACACTCGAACTTCTCAGCAGCCGCATCAGGGGCAGAGGCGGTAGACCCTGAAGGGGCCGCTGTCGCATCTGTAGTAGTTCCTGCAAGCAGACAAAACAACTCAGAATTCGCAAGCGAATCGTCATCAAAGAAGGCTTCAACCGGGGAGACGCATTTGGCCCGCACGCACCTCCAGATCCAGCGTTTCTCAGTGGCACCAGCGTCATGTCAGCCACGCTCCCGCACGCCGGCTGGCAGTCATCCTGTCAGGCAACATGCGTAGCTGCTTCACGTCTTGTCTCCAATCCAAATTCAGCAAACATTTAGAGGGTAAAAACCTTGCTGAGAACACACCGAGCGGAGCATTGCAGGTGAAGGTCTTGCCTTCGCTTTGGACACAGGGATAGCCTTTGGCAAAGCAGCCTTGTTCGAATCAGCGGGAGGCTCCTGTTTCTGCTTCCTCTGGGCTGCCTTGGGCTTAGCCTTCGGCTTCACCGGCGTCACCATCTCCTCCTTGGCGGCCGCAACCGTCGCCTTGGGGGGCGTCACAATCTCCGGCTCTGCAGGCGAGCTCTTGGAGGCGGTCCGCCTTCCCAGCGCAACGTCTGCCAAGTTCGAGTACCCGTGCGACCGCTTCAGCTTCTTCGGGGCCGCCACCTCGTCAAAGAACTTCTCCAAATTGCTCTCAAGGTTGTCCTCCGTGGCCTCCGAAGCGCCTCTCTTCGCCTTGGCTTTGGCCTTGATTTTGGCCTTGGCTTTGGCCTTGGCTGCCGAAAGTGGCTTGTCGCCCGGCTCCTTGTTCGGGGCGCCAACGCCACTCTGCTCATCCTCGTGCACCGACTCGCAAGACTCCGACTCCTCCTCTGACGTTGGGCTGGAGCTGCTGCCGGAGTCGTGTTCCTCTTCCGCCGCGCCCTCGCCTTCCTTCGCCTCGATCTCCGCAACGCCCTCATTCATGTCTGCTTCCTGCTTCAACGGGCGCTTCCTGCGTTTCTCCTTCGTCCACATCTCCTCAAAAGGGGCAGCGCCAAGCTCGTTAACCGAAGGGGCACAACATAGTCAGAAAAGGGTTTGCTCACTGATGTGGTTCTGTGCTGGCTAAGTTACTCTCACATTGGGTGCTGCTGTCCAGGAAATTCTCGGAAGAAGAAATGGACACTTGTCAAAACAAAAACGAATAAACACACACTAGATGAGTTTCCCCGACCGCCGAAACTGCTTCTGTGTGACATGACAGATGTGACAAGTTTGTTCAAACTTGTTTGCCTGACTCCACCCCAAACTGGTCCTGGGGAAGCCACTTGCGACAGTTCAAGGCCTCCTGGGAAATGTGCCGGAACATGGCTTGCAACCTGAGAGAGCGCGCTGCTGCCCAATTGTTTGCCTCATCACTGCCGTCTTTTGGGAACCATTGCTGCTCCTGAAAGCTCTCAAGCGGTCGGTTTTAAAACCTGGGTATGAGAGAAATTGATTGAGCATCGAAAAGCGATTCAATCTGATGGTTGGCAAAGAAAGCATGAACACGGTGTTGAGGTTCGGGAGCGCTTGTGCGGGCATACGTGTAAACTTCTTAGACTTGAGGGGTTTCCGGCAAAAGCCACTGGGTTTCAAAACACTCCTCATTGATGGCCTTCAAAGCCGCGTGCACCGTCTTCGGGCAGAAGTTCCAAGTGCGGTCCACCTCCTGGATGCGCTTCAAATGTGTAAGGTAGGCCCTCAGCTTCTGTATGTCCTTGTGCTTGATGCGCCTGGGCGAGAGGACGAATGGACTTGTTGCGGCAAACCTTTGAAAGGATAGAACCAAAAGGTTGAAAAACAGCAGGTATCTAAAAAAGGCTGCTTTGGACTTTCTCAGTTACCGATCGTGGGTGTAGGAAACAAAGTTCACAGAAGTCACCCAGGGTCTAAGAGCCTGCGTAAGGCCATCGACATCAACGCAACTCTTCCGGCGTTCCACCAGCTTGCCCATGGCGCCCGACAAAGAGCGGATCCTTATCCAACTGCGTTCTGTTTCCAAATGTTTCCAACCTGCCCGCTTGTTGATTTCCCGCGTTTGGCTTGAGTGTCCCACGGGCCCCTGACTTCTTCTCGAACCCTTCACTGCCCCGCGCCGGAGGCTGGACTTGGCCGGCCACCGCTGCAAGCAAAAAGGGCGCAGGTTTTCAAGCTTGCCCGATCGATGAACCCAAGCTTCAGGGGAAATTCTTTGGCGTCACAGCCTTTTGGAAAGACCTTTGAATGCAACTGCCTTCAATCTAATCTGTTGCATCCTCAAACCAAAGGACTGTGTTGTCGCAACGGGAACCGTCAAATCACGAGAATGCCATCCAAATGGTTTTGAAAATGGATTGCAGAGGGGTGGCTGATGTTTTGAATCCAACTCGATCGTGTGGGAAACGGGTCTCCAAAAAGCCCTGGCGCCAACATTTTGGGCCCAATGGTTTGACAAAGGTTGCAAACAGGGCCCGCAAAGATGAAGGCCTACATTTCAGCTGACATCAATGAGCATGTCCCTGCAAGTGCGTAAAACCGGGGTTTTCCAATCTCCTTACTGAGGATCATTGCAAAAGTGATTGAAAAGGGTTTCCTCTTAAGGCAGCTCTGATTCCAGGAAAAAGACACAGGGTTCCTCCAACACCCTTGATTCGGGCACCGTCTGGGTTGGAATGGGGCCGCCAAACAGGCCTTGTTTCGAGTTCTGGCTCAACATTCGTTTTCACAAAAATGTTGGAGTTTGTCCTGTCGCTTCATCAACCCCCAGTCCCCCCTCAACAACTTCTTTTTGTTGTTGAGCTCAACCCCCACCAGCCGCCCCTCAACAACTTTCTTAACAACTTTCTTGTTGAGGCTTAGCCCCCACCTCCCCCCAGCTCATGCCCGCAACACCAAAAATATGGGGAAACTCTGATGTGTGACCCTAGTTTTTGGAATCGCTGTGGTTCACTAAGGAGGCTTCTTCTTTGGGTTTCCAGAACGGCTGTTGTTGTGTAAAGGCGTGGTTGGCGTCGTTTGCCCAAATTCAAAGGCCGCTACTAGTCAAAAGGTCAAAGCAAAACATGTCCCAGGGCAAAGGGTTTCAAGAACCATTTACTTGGAAAGTGCGGCCAGGCCTTGGAAAAAGGGTTTAAGGGTGCTTTGCGCTTCGTTTGTCGTGAACAGGCATTGGGAAACAAACCCGAAAATCAAAGGGGGGAGCAAACCCTGAGCAGGCACACAGACGTCGGCCATCCGCCGTCAATGTCAAACAAACCCCTCCGCTTCTTTTCCCTTTCTTGTTTTTACAAACCTCCACGACTACCATACGCCGGGCCGTACACAGAAAGTATGGCCAGGGAAAAAGATATTATATATATATATATATGCATATGAGTATATATGTGTGGTTAATTTGTAGCCAGCTCCCAAGGAAATAACGCTTCGGTGCCATTGGCTATAGACTGTGCGGCCAGATCGTTCACATCTATGTAGCTCCAATTTTTGGACGCGACGCACGCACATCCAAAAAATGGATGCGATCGGGGCAGTGGGTGAGGAGCCCTACGTGTTCCCAATGTTGGCATCCTATGATGCTAGGACTCGGACCGTTCGGGAGGCGTTTAGCTGACCGAAGGGCCGAGCTTAAGCCGAACAAGAAGATAAGGGATGAATTCGACTTTAATGAAGGTCGGCTTGATGACCCTGATGAGGATGATGATGATGACCAACGGGACGAGGGGGGCGGTAGCTCTTCCAAGTCTGATGGGATCGTTCAGAGCAAGGCTGTCCAAGGAGGTGGTGACGCATGCATCTCAGATTACTGGGAGCGGCACGACGAGGACAGTGCTTGGTATCGCATTCACGTCGAAGTGCGGAAGAAGTTCTTCAGGACGACGAATGAGGACCTTCCCCCAGGTGGTCCATCGCATGAGGAGCTTGACACGTTAGGGTCACTCACATGCGAGGGCTCGATGCAGTTGGAAATTGGGTTAGGGATGATCGTCATCACGACGCTCCCAACCATCGACATTTTACGTGTGGATTTTGGACAGGTGTGACTATCCTCTTTGACAAGGGATGCGCTCCCCACGGTAGGTTCAGGCCAAAGGAAGAAAGAGCGAAGCCTGCCGAAGACTCGAAGAAGGGTCACAAACTGCACGGAGATAGGATTGACTATGACCAATCCGCCGATAGGCGTGAGCGGCCATATGCCGGCACCGGAAAGCCCAACTCCATTGATGCGGATAGTTGGAGACAGATGTCTACCCGGTCACGGGAGATATATGTTCAAGCCGAACGGGCGTGAACACCCTGAGAGGGACCCGGCTGCCCCAGCGCCCGGCCGCAAGCTCCTCATTGAGTTTGCGTGCGAGCCCGACTCACGTCTGACGATGGAGTGTGGCGGCGACATTGGCTCATTTGACATCACCAAAGCCAAGGACGTTAGTCGGCTCATTGCGATCATCGAGGATAATCCTGGGTGCGACCTCTGGGCGTCAATTCCGTGTGGACCGTGGAGTACATGGCAGTATGTGAACCTTTCACTTCACGGTGCTGAGTTTGCATCACACCTGAATGATCTGAGAAGGAATTGTCAGGTGATGTTTGCAGCATTCCTGCGGGCCTCCCGAGCCGTTAGGCGAGGAGGGGGCAGGGTTGCATTTGAGTGGCCTAGACACTGCCTTGGATGGAAGCAACCGTTCATGCAGAGGTTCCTTGCTGATCCTGATGTCGAGACCGTTGATTTTGACGGGTGTGATTTCGGAATGCAGGACAAGGACGGTGTGCCGATCAGGAAGCAGTGGAAGGTTGCGACGACCTCCAATGATGAACTCTCGGGTCGAAAATGCAAGCGCGAGAAGGGTTACCTTCATGCACGCATTGAGGGATCGGTGACCCCGACGACTGCTCTCTATCCAAGTGCAATGTGTGAGGCAATCGTTGGAGCCTGGTATCCAAACGGCACGTTCAAGAAGGTCGCGAGTGCTATGCCGGTCGAGGTTGATCCGGTTGAGCAGCGATGGAAGAAGAAGCCTAATACCTTGTACGTCAGTCTTGATAGCGAAAATGCCAAGATCCCGACGCGGGCTACGTCGGGGAGTGCTGGCTTGGACACCTATGCCTCTGAGGGCGTGTGTATTCCCGCAGGGGGGTCAGGTTTGGTTAGCGCCGGGATCTCGATAGAGATGCCCGCGGGGGTATATGCTAGGATAGCTCCCAGATCAGGACTTGCTGTGAAGAACAGGATCGCTGTAGCCGGCGGAACACAGGTCGAATAGGGGGTTCATCGTCCCGCATGTCCTGGCAAGGGAGGCTGGTGAGCCTTTCATCTATGCAGTGATCCGGAACAAGGCGATCGCTCGGGAGCGGGTTACCGCCGAGGAGTGGAAGAAGGCAAGCGAGACTGCCCACATCGTATTTCCTAATCGCGATAGCGAGTGGAACGCCGTGTTGGAGCGGGCTGTGCACAACGACTTCATGTATGCGGCTCTAGATGCTTCCCGAGCCGCTGGGAGGATTGATCAAGAGTACATCAGCCCTCGAGACCGGAAATCTGCGCCATGGGCTGATCAGCAGTGGAACATGAAGAAGTTGGCGACTGAGGCTGCCAACATCCCGTTAGGGATGAGGCAGGACATTCAGGCGAAGTACCACCATGGACGAGCGCCCCCGGGAGATTGGGCAGATATGCCTGATCGGGATGATTATATGGTTCGTGGTGTTGTTAGTGACCCGAACCGCAGGGCGTATGATTGTCTCCGAGCACCAGGAGTGAGGGCAACCTTGCTGAACGCGCAAACGGGTTAATGCATCCCTTTGGATGATCCGACCTGGGTGCCGGAGGTGGCATCTTCGCATCTGCTGGTGGGGACGATCACCACAATCGCATCGCACGTGGACTGTGCCCTTGGGCGCGCATGGCGTATGCCTATGTTCCATCCTCAGCTGATGGCGGCAACGGCGATGAGAAGTTGCAGAAGTACTTCAACGCGCTGAACGAAGCAGTACTAGGCAAGCGGTTGGGTACCGCGCCTTTCAGCATGATAGCCGGTCACCTTGCTCCGGAGTTGCGGACTATCCCGACGAGGGAGCAGATGCCTGACACGCTGGCGCAATCAGCGGCTGAAATCATGCTGTCCCATGTTTCGGCGTTGTCTCACTCGGCGTCTTCTCCCGATAGGAAGGAGATCCTCGGTAGGGATGGCAACCCATTCGGGAAGTCATGGTTTGAGGATGAGCCCGATGGAGCTACCTGGCCCGGACACCACATGGCTGGAGGTGTTGCCGTTCCCCTGAAGCCTAAGACAAAGATCGTATGGGGAAAGCGACCGCATGTTGATGACGAGGGCGAGATGGACCTGGAGGCGAGCTCATCGGGGCAACAGAGGACCGAGCCGGCCCCCGATAGTGGTGCCGGGTCAGCAAAGGACGACGACGAGACACTTCCTGTTATAAAACTTTCCATGGCGCATGGCGGAGGAGAAGAAGGACGACATGGATGTGGACCAGGATGTGTCCAAGAAAGGTCCCTCTGGAGCGGGCGAGCCCAAGCCTCAGGGATACTGAGGCTGGGCGGGCAGACCCAGGAGACGACCGGAGGCGCCTGCCCAAGAACACTCCAATCGACATGGAGAAGTCTCTGCCTGCCGAAGCGGCGCTCCTGATTCCCAGGGGTGTGGCAACGCAAGCGGAGGCCGAGAAGGCCGCGATGGAGGCTATCCGCGGGGACGCTAGGCTTCCTGACATTGGCCAGGAAGACAGGGAAACGGTTGATCCTCACACTGTGACGACTGAGGACTTGACGGCGTCGATAGACGCGTTGACGAGGAAGTTGAGCAACATGCCCGAGTGGTCGGGTAACTTGCTTCACCCTGCGAAGTCTGCTGAGCTGGTTGCGGCCAGATGGGGCGGGAAGGCAAGCTATGACAAGCCTGAAGCTCCTCTTACCGAGGCTGGGATGAAGAGTGCATCGCTGGAGGATCGAGCTTATGCCCTCACGCAACTCAATGAGATTTTAAACTTCCATAAGAAGCATTTGTGCTTCGGACGAGGGGCGCCATCTTTAAGTGCGACCGCTCCCATCGAGCCCTTTGCGCCCGGCCAGATTGACACAAGCAGGAAATTCTGCCCGAGTAAGCAAGCAAGATGACGTACAATCTCGTGGATAGGCAGGCGATCAGTCCGGAACTGCGATCTGCTGGACTTGTGCCTGATGAGGCTAGCACGTGTCAGAGTGTGGTCCCCACAAAGAGTAGGATGAACGAGTACGTTCCGAACTACGACCAGACCGTGGCCACGATCGCAGGGCGGGAGGCCGCCCAGGCATTGATGAAGCTGCTCACGTGTGATTTTGAAGGTTTGGTCACTCGAAAAGAGTCTCGGAGTTATTCGAGGAGAAAGTGCTGAAGGAGACTGGACGAGAGGCGTGAATGTTGATCAGGCCGTTTGGTTCCTGAGGGAAATCACGGGTATGGAGAACGCTGAGATGTTGTGGAAATTCTTCATTCCGGTGATCAAGGCTTTCCCGATAGGGCACGTTAGGACTCTGGACACCAGGGATTCCCGAGAATCGAGAAGGCGCAGATATCGACCGCGGCGTGACGAAGATCGAGACCGGAGGAGGGACGATGTTCGAGATCGTCGTGATGATGATTTGCTCGATCGAGAGCGAGATAGAAGGCGAGAAGATTGCAGGAGATCCGAGAGGGATCGTGACAGGGACCGTGCGCGTGGCGGACGTGACCGGAGGAGACGTGACGATAGTCGATAGGCTGAGTCACGGAGATTGCAAGCCGATAGGCTTGCATCCATTCTCCGATGGTCGGCGCGGTGCGGAGGTGATGATGTTCCTTCCGGACCGCTGAGGCGCGGAGATCATGTCTCTCCCGCACCGCTGCTCGGCTGCTGGTCGTGCTCATCATGAAGTAGTGTGAGTGAGAGGGGATGCAAGCTGGTGGAGGGTACTCCCAAGTTCGCGGAATTCAAATATTTTTCAGATACGCATGGTCAGGGGTACCTCTTGCCGATAGGCGAGGGTACTGATGAACATTCGTTACCCTTTATTTCATGGCTTCTGATAAGAATTGAACTACTTGCATTGTTGATGCAAACAGTTGTGGCCTAGTGCCGTCATGTGGACTTTTCCACAAGGTGTGTTGGACAGCGTTACCCCGATTAATTCGGGGTGGTGGCGGGAATTTAATGCCCGGGATGTCGCGCAACTGCCTTTGTGGGTTTGCTCCACCGCTGACGGCGGTAGTGTCCAGCTGTTTGCGGACGCGTGCGAGCAGTTAAATCCTATCAGTAAATGGCACTCTCCACCCGTCATATGACGGGCTCCTCGTGAGGGGGGTGTGATTAGCCATGATTCATTTCATCATCAGGGATGTCGCGGTAGTGGCTGACCTGTGATGTTTGGCTCAAGATTGTGGATCCGTTGCGCCTCGGATGAGCGTCGCCGGGCCCCCGCGTCGATCACCTTTGTGTCGGTGGAGAAAGAGACATCGGCCCGGGGCAGATTGGTGGGGATCGCCCGTGCGGCTCATCGTCGATCAAGGTTGCGGGTATTTACCTTCTTGTTTGGTTTTTCCCTTTTGGTTGTTGTTCTCTGGTGTGTGGGAAACCCTGATCTTTGGGACCGGGGATTGGTTTGCTTTTCTTTTGTGGCTTGTTTACCCCAACTTACCCATTGCCTGGGCACAGGCTCGTGCCCGAATCACACCTGATATTGACCGTGTGCCTCGTCTTGCGCCCGGACACGCAAAATTGGACCACGCTTTCTGGGAATGACATGCGGGAGACATCACTTGTTAGAGTGCTTTCAAAGCTGAGGCCTCCTCTCTGGTGCCAAGGAGGTATTTTTCAAATATGCCGCACGGCAGCAGATGGCCTTTGGCTGTCCAGCAAGCCTGGGGCAACGAACCACCCGGAGCAAGCCGGCTTGCTTTGCCAAGTCAAGCAGAGCGTGTCACGAATTTGGTGCCAGGCTCTCGTGTTTCCCCAAGGCCTTCTGCCGCTTCGTGTGGATGGAGATGGTGCAGAAGCTCTTGGCCGTTGGACTGGTCACCGCCGCACGGCAGAGCGTATAAAGACAAGATCTCGCAAAACCAAGAGAACCGGAAGACAGCGCGACGCGGTCCATTGAGAAGCGTTGGCGGTGTGCTCATGCTGTGCCATTGTGATTTCAATGGTTTGGCCTGAGCGCGAATATTTGAAGAGTGATATGATGGCCTTAGAGTTGGGTCATTCAGTGGTTGACCAAGGGATCCTTGCACGTGCGCTGACATGATCACTGGTGCGCCCGCCAGGTAATCTCCACAGAAGATGGTTTCCACCTTTCCCTGGCATATGTCCTTGGCATGGCGGCTACGATTGCTATGGTTCAGCCTTACATCCAGCCACAGGCTCGCAGGTTGCATGATGCGAATGTATGGGAAGCCAAGTTTGTATTGATTGTGAAGCAAGCTGGGAGACGACAGACCGCTTGACGCCCCTCCGCGCCAGATGAACGAGCTCCACTTCTTTTCCTTGCTGTGCTCCTCCGCTGGACGTGATCGCCGTCAGTTCTTGGGGGTCACATCAAAGTGTAGATCACTCGAATGGATTAAAACAACCATTCCCCCGATCGCAGCCGCGAGTGGACCTGTGTGCAACATCAAAGCACAAACCTGTTGCAAGCTGCTCTCCTCATCGATGTTGGCGGGTTGCTTCTTGAACAATGGACACTCCAGCATAAGGCCTCGCAGCGGCGGCTGTGGGATTTGCTGGAGCTGGCAACCCGAAAGCGCAGTTTCCGCATTGGCTTTGGCTGAGCCGGGTGTTTGTGCTGCTTCCTTTCCTGCTGGCCGCCCGGCAGGCGCGATCTGACTTCCCAGAAGCCATGGACGCAGCTGTTGCTCCAGATTTGCCTACGTCTCACAGGTCCAACGTGGATCTCTGGGAACCTCCACTAAAAGTTTCCCAAACACATTTTTGGGGCGCCCTGCGAGCCGAGCCACTCGTTTGTTGGCAGGCGCTGCGCCCGGACAGCTGCGAGGCTTTGGCCGTGCGCCTCTTTCAGGAGAGTTCAAGAGAGCCCGAGTTGGCCGGTTTTCGCTTATTTTGGGTGAGGGTGTTGAGGTGCCACTTGCTCCCAGCCTTTTGGCTCTGTGTTTTTTCCGGCGATTTTCTACAAACAGACGCCTTCACACACGACAGACGGCAAACAGAACAAGAAGGGGCGCCAAAGCATCGAACCCAGGAGGCGCGGCAACAGCTGGAGGTGCTGCAGAAGGGGCAGGAGGTGGAGCTGGTGGTCAAGACCGTCAGCTTCATTTGAGTGAAGCTGGTTGAGATGCCAGGAGTCCCCGGACAAAGCGGCAGGCCGAAGATGACCGAGAAGCGAAATTAACACCTGACGTACGGCACCGATGAAAGCCTATGTGCCCCCCAACAGCGCCAGATTGAACACGCGACTAAGCAACATGAACTTGTAGCCTTGGGGGCAACTCTTGATCGCATTCCATGTACCACGCCCTCGGCCATACTGGCTCTATTTGAAACCGCGTGGCACTGCTTGATCGCAGAGTGTGGATTTGAAGAGGAGTTTGCGGCGGCGAGCCAAATATTGAAAAAGAAAGGTATTCTGCGGTTCAGATGTTTGCGTTCTTTCAGACTTTGGCCAATCTTAGGAGACATCCAGAGGTCTAGTTGGCACTCAGGCTTTGGTCAGCATGGCCTGAGTTCACGCCGAAGAAAGCCCCCATGCCAATCAATCGCACACACACACACACCCATTCTTGAGCCGCGGCCATTGCCCTGCTGAAGCCCGAAACTGCTCACCGCAGCTGCAGGCCACAGCCTCAGAGCGGATGTGAAGTATGTGAAGTGAAGAAGCCTGCTCGGCGAGTCGATCCGGGTGTGCCTTTTTTGGAGGGAATCCGAAAGGAAGCCGCCTGTTTGGAGGGTCCCCCTTTGAGAGAAACCCATCTGATGGCCTTTTGGCAGTCTTTTCTGAGCTTGTCAAACAAACACTTGCTGGTTGTCAGGGAATGACGGACATGACCTCACACAACCGCCATTGCTTGTTATTTTACTTTGTCACAAGATTAATTCCCGGAAGCAAACTTGCCTGTGGAATCGTTGTAGTTGTTGATTTTCCTTTTTCCACGTAATTTGTGTATGCTGCATAATACAGCGATCGCACAAGACGCCGTAGGCACACTTATGTTGTGCATATTGAGAGAGAACTATTGGCATTGACCAATTTGGCCTTGACAACTAGCCTCGTGTTTCTGCAGGTTGCACTCACCGTACTGTCCTGTACGATAGACTGCAGGATGCAAAGACGCCTGGGTCGATGGGTTGTGTCAGGCCTGACTGGTTGTGTTCAGAGGTGGTGTTCAAAAAGGGGCTTCTGAACTATCGAACTAGGATGTAGGTCTGCCTCAAGGATCCCCAGTAGGATGGATTTGTACGGGTGGCAACGCCAACCGCCTGGCAGATGTCTGACTTTCGCCCTCAAAGTGCGGGTCTCCTCCCGCCCACTCTCAAGGACAATACTCTCGAACGTCAGGTTCCTTGGTTCCCTAAACAGCCGCTGTCCCTGTTGGGGCGTATGGGCGTTGTTCTGTGACGGCTTGCGTTCCCTTTCAACCGCATTGTGCAGCACGTTCAAGAAGTAGCGAGGCCATCCTCAGTGGCGCAGGCGCTGAGTGATCTCATGAAAGATCCTCAAATTCGTTCTGTGACGTTTGCGAAAAGAACCGGCAAGACTGGAGTTGCCCGGATGACCTAATTTTGCTTTACTGAGAGCTACGTCCTGGACGCGCGTCTAGTGGAAATTGATGGAAACGGGCGGGTGGAAAAGAGTGGACGTGAAAGGGGTGGAAGGGCGGCATGGAAGGGGGCTGAAACTCGCATACTTATTGGGGTATTATTCGGAATATCGAATTGTTTCAAGTATCAGAAATCAATGCCCCCAGGCCTGCACTTTTGGGTGATTGAAACTGTTTCCTTGGTGCACTCTGGCGGAATCATGGCGCCTGTCTTCTTCTCGCACAAGCTGACCCTTGATTGTGCTTGCCGACTTTGGTCAGACCACAGCGCAAGGACATTGTGAGTGACGTATTTCCTTCAGGGACTCCAGGGACCAGCTTCGAGCTTGTTTTACCTCCGATCGGTGAGCTGGAAGTTCGTGCAGAAGCAACCCAATGAAAAGAACCGAAATTACGGGCCCCTTTTGGTCGCATTGGATTCCGCAGATTGATCAAGATTTCAAGAGCCCAGTGACTCGTGGAAGGCGTGTGCAAATGCAAGTCTCAAACGTCGAATGACGAGGCTTGCTTGTCGTCTGAATATGTCAAGCTAGGGCTATGTGGCTCGTCCGGGAGCCAGTCTAGGTTTCAGTCTGCGAAGTCCATTCCGTATCGCAAATGCTGCGGCAGCCCGTTGCCTGGGCAGCTTTTCTCGTGGCGCTGACCGCGGCAGAACGGGTTCGTGAAGTTCGCCATTCAGTTTCTAGACTGCAGCATGGTTGCACCGACTGCTGATGTGCCGCACGTATCCGCACGTACAGCAACCTACTCCCTTTGTGCCGTGGCGTGCTGTAACAGACAAGATGACAACTGTTTGGCAGTTGGACCTGTTTTCAGTGGCCGCTTGATGGTCCTGTCTCCTTCGACGCATTCTTGTATGTCTGCGGTGTTGGTCCTCGAATCGTGCTGCGAGGTTCCTCCCAGGGAGCTGTGCAGGGAAGTCCTGCCGTTCCCCGACAGTTGCGACAAGCTGAAGACGGGCTGGTACAAGGTGAACGAAACAGGCCTCCAGCTGCAGGACTGCACCATTAGTGCTGGGACGGATGTGAAGGCAGGGCATTGCACTTGCGCTCTGCAATAAAAAGTAGTATTCGTGAGGAAATATGGATTTGAAAATGTTGTTCTTGCTCTGGTCGCGGAAGGCCGCGTAAGGGTTCGCGGAAGGGTTTTACCAATTGCCCAGTCGCGAAAGGTTTGCGTAGCCCCCCTTGGATGCCTTCTACGAAGTTGTTGTGTTTCCATTACCGGGAACAAGGGCTCAGACACAGCTTGTGGCATGGTCCCTTGTCAATGTGGCAAACATGATGCAGAACACCGGCAAAGTCCAATCTAAAAAGCTTTGCGGGTAACATGGCTGCGGCTCCCTCAACCTGCGAGATTCGCGTGTGCGGTGGTGCCTTGACGCGCCGCACCGTCGGTGGCATGGTCACGACTGTTCTATAAACTGAGGTAGCAGTGTTGATGTTTATGCAGCATGGCATGGCTTTTGTAATTTTAACGCCTCCGGCTCAGGCCGCCGACATTACAGGCCTGCTTTCTTATTGGCGTCCCTTTGGAATTGTCCCCTTGCCCCCCTTCCCCTCTGAGATCTTTGCCCCCCTTTCCCTGTGGAGATCCTTTCCCCCTTTCCCCCTAAGGCCTTTTCCCCTGAGATCTTCTCCCTTTTCCTCTAAGATGTTTTCCCCCCTTTCGCTGTTGAGATCCTTTACCCCCTTTCCCCCCTAAGGCCTTTTCCACCCTGAGATCTTCTCCCTTTTCCTCCCTAAGATCTTTTCCCACCTTTCCCTATTGAGATCCTTTCTCCCCTGTCCCCCCTAAGGCCTTTTCCCACCCTGAGTTCTTCTCCCTTTTCCTCGCTACGATCTTTTCCCCCCGTTTCCCTCCTAAGGCCTTTTCCCCACAAGATCTTCTCCCTTCTCCTCCCCACTTTCCCTGTTGAGATGCTTTCAAGGCCTTTTCAGGTCTTCTCCCTTTTCCTCCCTAAGATGTTTTCCACCCTTTCCCTGTTGAGATCCTTTCCCCCCTTCCCCCCTAAGGCCTTTTCCCCCCTGAGAACTTCTCCCTTTTCCTCCCTAAGATGTTGTCCACCCTTTCCCTGTTGAGATCCTTTCCCCCCTTCCCCCCCTAAGGCCTTTTCCCCCAAGATCTTCTCCTGTTTCTCCCTAAGATCTTTTCCCCCCCCCCAGATCTCCTCCCTTTCCTCCCTAAGATCTTTCCCCCCCTTTCCCTGTTGAGATCCTTTCCCCCCTTTCCCCCCTAAGGCCTTTCCCCCCCTCCCTTTTCCTCCCTAAGATCTTTTGCAACCTTTCCCTGTCGAGATCCTTTCCCCCCTTTCCCCCCTAAGGCATTTTGCCCCCCTAAGGCATTTTGCCCCCCTAAGGCATTTTTCCCCCAAGATCTTCTTCCTTTTCCTCCCTAAGATGTTTTCCCCCCTTTCCCTGTTGAGATCCTTTCCCCCCCTTTCCCCCCTAAGGCCTTTTCCCCCAAGATCTTCCTCGTTTCCTCCCCTGTCAAGATCCTTTCCCCCCTTTCCCCCCTAAGGCATTTTTCCACCCTAAGGCATTTTTTCCCCAAAGATCTTCTTCCTTTTCCTCCCTAAGATGTTTTCCCCCCTTTCCCTGTTGAGATCCTTTCCTCCCCTTTCCCCCCTAAGGCCTTTTCCCCCCAAGATCTTCCTCGTTTCCTCCCTAAGATCTTTTCCCCTCTTTCCCTGTTGAGATCCTTTCCCCCCGTTTCCCCCCTAAGGCCTTTTCCCCCCAAGATCTTCTCCCTTTTCCTTCCTAAGATCTTTTTCCACCTTTCCTGATCCTTTCCCACCCTTTCCCCCCTAAGGCCTTTTCCCCAAGATCTTTCCCTTCCTGCCTTTTGTTGCATATTGACATATTCACACACTCCGCTGACATGATGGCTCAAGGCCCTTCAAGTCATTTGTACAGTCATTTGACTCATGGTACATTGATAGAAAGGCTTGCAGACCGCTTTACAGGATTCACAGTCAACACAAGCCAACCAGGGACAATCCATCCTCCAATCCTCCATATTGGCATATTGGACTCTCTCCGGAATAGATCCAGGGACCAAATCAACAACCTCTACTACCACAGGGTACCAGTTCCCTTCTGGGATAGGCACCCCCGGCAGTGGGCCTCAGCTTGTGGTAGCGGAGCGGATTTTGCGCAGAGATCAAGGGAAGATGTCATCCGATGGAGAAGGCTTCATGGAAGCCTATTCAAGTATGGCCAAACCAACAGGCTATACGGATAAAACACTCAATTTATCGATGACCGCCACGCAGCCGCCGTCGTACGACGGAAAAGTCAGCTGGCTTAGGTATGAAGAACTCGTGGACGACTGGGTGACAATCACTACGGTGGAAGCACCCAAGAGAGGACCTCTGCTCAAGAGCAGACTCACAGGAGATGCCTATATGTACAAGGCAGTCCTCCAAAATGACCTTTTGCAAGATCCTGATGAAGGAGTCAACTAAATCGAGAATACGCTGAAGAAGTACTTTTTGAAAGGCGCGACCAACGTGTATCTGTACAGGCTCCTCAGTTTCTTCAATCATAGAAGGCAGAACCAAGAGTTCCTCATTTTTACCTCAAAATTCGAAATCCTTCTCATGAGATTGAAGGCAGCATGGATGGACTTGATGCCCGCTTTCACGGCACAGTCCCCATCATTTCGACAGTCCGTACAGGACGCAAATGCAAGAACAATTGCTCGACATCAGCAAGCAGCCGGTGTTCGAGCACCGCCTCCAACCCTGCTCAACGAGGATGATCCAACAGTCCTCAGACAGTATATCACGGGAATGCAGGACAGACAGCGGGACGCATTTCCTTTCGGGGATAATCTCATTGCGCAGTTTTTAATTACACAGAGTGAATTGTCAGATCAGCAGAGAGAAAGACTGACAAGTGCAATGTCATTGAGAAACATTTCACTAGAGAACTACTCCAATGAGATGCTGAAGACGCACTACCATGAACTCTTCATCACGACCAGGACATCCATTCAAGATCCATCCATCCGACCTCAAGGAGGCAACCGAAGCAACACGTTCTTCATCATCGAACAAGGTGAGTACGACGGAGAAGAAGGCTTTTGGGTTGAGGATGAAGAAGGACTTGAAGGATTCATGTCAAACAACGATGAAGAGACATTCTGGGTCCCTCGAGGAGAACGATGCGTTCATAGCAAGAAAAGTGTCAGGGCGGAATTTCAGATTCAAGAAGAGAAAAGGAAAAGGAAAACCAGGAAACAAACGGGGCAGTCACCAACGAGGTGGCTCTAAACCCTTCAGAAAATACGGTTCTGGCGGGAAGGCCAGGGTTATCCACCTTATGAGAATGGCAAAGGACAAGGCGGACATGACAAAGGAAAATCCAAGACGTTCGCAGCCATCGCAGAGAAGACGGAGGAGCAGCAGACTGCACCATCCACAGAGCCTACCTATGCCGGTTGGACAGACCAAGATTGGGATCAATCATGGACATGGAATGAACAAGGCTGGTACTCATCCCATGAGACATCCAGCACAGGACAAGCGGCATTCCATGACGCATAAAGAGGCCATCCACGGGTAGCTGATCCAATCAGATGCAGTTTCAGAACACAATTTGTCCGTCGCAGCAAATCTCAGCCTTTTTGCAACAAAGCTAATGGCGCCTGTCATCAACCCTCAGCACAATCCGACCTATGCGATCCTGGACAACGGATGTACCAGATCCATGGGCAGCTGGCATGCAATCCAGCGTTTTACTCAGGCCATCGAACCCATGAATAACATCATCTCCTATCAGCACAACCCGGCCAAGAGACCGCCAGGGTAAAATTGGACCCTGCATCCTTGATATCACACAACTCCTCCATGCAGTACCAACATCGGCGTCCTTGAACAAGGAACTGTACCGATCCTCCTCAGCCAGTCAGATGCGGAACCTCTACATGACCATCGAGCACACACACCTCAATGTGACAAGATCACATGCAAGGCTTTTGGCATAAACCGTCAAGCAGTTCCGGTATCCGGTACAGGACATGCGCTCGTCGATCTCGCTGGAGTTGCAAGAGTGAAGGCGCATGGAGAAATTGCTCAGCATCAAGTTTGGGGATATCTCCAAGAGTGAAACTGTTTGTGCAGCAAAATCATCCGAGACGAAGGAGGACCTAGCAACTCCTAAAATCATCGGGTCCCAGAAGCAGGACCATTGGATCCTTGACAAGAAGAACAAGCAGCTCATCCGTGTGCACATCACGCCTCGAAAGGCACTGTTCACACCAAATGGAGCCAAGGAATGTCCAATCAATCCTGATAACATTAGCCGAGAGCGTACTACGGAAATCATTGATGCATCCGAAGGTGGAGATCCAGACATCCTAGAAGACAATTGGAGACTTACATCCCAGGCAAACAAACCAATGATCAACCTGTGGATAGGTAAGACCATTTTCACCTTCGCGGACAATTCGCGTAAGGACGAAGAAGCAGGCCCAGGATCGGCAGCAGACAGGATCAGGTCGACCATTGAGCCAGATCCTTTCGCACCATCCTCAGAAGAACCAACAACGCTTCCGCTTGCACTAGGCAGAATCCACAAGCGATTGTCAAATCCCGAAGAGTTGAAGAAGCTCCACCTCCAGCATCATCACATGACAACAGATCAATTTCGATTTAGAACTCGCTCACTTCATTTGCCAAAATCAACATTCGATCTGTTTGACAAAATCAGAAGTGAATGTGAAGTTCGCCAAGCGGCAAAACATGCACCATCACGAAGCAAGACGAGTGGACTTCGAGCGGACACCTTTGGCGACATGACATTCATTGATCACTGTCAAGTTCCTCTTGGAACAGGAGAACACATCATTGTTTTTGTCATCATGGATGGAGCAACAACATTGCTCACTGCAGAGGCAGTGACAACTACGCAAGAAGTCGAGAACATCACTGTCCTCAGGAACGATTTTGACCAGTACCACTTGCAGCCCAAATCAGTTGTCGCAGATCAAGCCTTCATGACGGAGACATGGGAACATTTCTATCAATCCCGTGACATCACACTGGACCGAATACGCCATGGCCAAATCGAGCTGAAGCTGCAGTTCGACTCCTGAAGGCACAACTCAAGATCACGCTCAGTTCCATCAAGGCAGGCACAGCACCTGCCACACTGAAGAAAGTGACATATAGACAGCTGGTGAAGGCAGCTGCAACTGTCAGGAATCAGACTGTCACCTACGGGGGTGTAACACCATTAGAGCTAGACGACCAGCAGATCTCATCCAACTCGATGTCGCAACACCAACTCAGCTAACGATTGACAGGAGTGAGGAGGGGAATCCTGTGGACCAGTTATGCAAGAACATGACCGACGATGACCGTGCACTCTTAGTTTTGTACTCATCTAAGCAAGAATCCTTGAAGGCTTCATCCACATCCGCACTTATTGGCAAGAAGCGGAAGGAAGCGACAGCCACTGGAATAAAGTCTTATCAGAAGCAATTCCTTGAAGCCAAGCAGCTTGAGTGCAAATCTTGGCTTGATAACGAAGTGTTCGACTTGGTCGACACACGCTCAGGAACTGGGTCACTGGTCGCTGGGTCCTTACCCTAAAGCAAGACAAGGATGGCAACTTCCTGAAGACCAAGGCTTGCTGGGTCCTCCGGGGCTTCCAAGACAAGCAGAAGAATGATCAACAGATAGATAGTCCTGCTGCATCCAGGAGTGGTTTCCGCCTTGCAATCCAAGCAGCCGCAAATAAGGGCTGGAATACATTTCACATGGATTTGAAGACAGCATTCCTCCCAGACGAGGCATACGATCAGACTCGCGACATCATTTGTCAGATCCCTCCTGAAATGGGATATCCACCACACATTGGAGCGCGCATGAAGAAGCCTGCCTACGGGCTAAATGACGCACCCCGCAGATGGTGGAACATCCTTGATTCGGCACTCCGTTCTTACGGACTGGTGCCAACCAGGGCAGACCGTTGTACATATGTATACTACGGCAAGCAGCTTCCGAAGCCCGCACTGGTGAGTGAAAAGAAGTCATCCAATACTTTCGATCTCGAAGGAGCAGTTGATTACCTTATGGATCCTGTTTCCGGTAACAATGCTAAGAATCGACAAGTTCATGGAGCACTTTCTCTTCATGATCTTCTTATGACGGGTGATGATGTGTTCGAGAAGGAAGTCATGGGACGACTTCGCAAAGATTTTCAAGTTGGTTCCGAAGACAAAAATGATTGCCTCTTCGTAGGACAACGCATCCAATGGAAGCAAGATGACAAGCGTGGCTGGTACATCAATGTCCATCAGAACGTTGCCATTGACGAACTTCAGGAGATCACTTTTGACAAGTACCTGAAGGACGACACTCCTCTTACTCCACAAATGCATACTGCATACAGAAGTGTCCTAGGTTAGATCAATTGGTTACAATCGCGAAGCAGTTCCACATTGGTTATCAATTCTCCAGGTGTGCATCCAAGGCATCATCACCGACCATTGAAGACGTTCGCGCCAGTATTAAGACAGTCAGAACCATCAAAAGCATTCCGCTTAGTATGAGATTCTGGCCCCTTCGTGGCAAGACACGCACAGTTGGTTATCCAGATGCATCCTATCGCAACAATGAAGATAAGTCATCCCAACGTGCGCATGTTATATTTCTCGCAGGAAAAAGAGATCTTTGCCAGGGCTCATCGAACTCGAGAGGACTATGAGACGCACAAGATCACTGCCACAACCATGTCCACAACTGTTGCAGAATTGCACGGACTGATGCGTTGTTACGGTTCAGCATTATCTGGTCAGACATCACAGGCGAAATCGCAGATGCACACATCCGCACTGATGCGAATAACCTTGTCACCACAGCATCCACAACACATCAACTGGAACAGGAAGAGACCATGCGTTTGATCCAAATGTTGAGAAAGGAAAGCAACAGTGGACAGATGCATGACCTTGCACATGTACGGAGTGAAGATTGCCTGGCAGATTCGCTGACCAAGCATTCAGCTAAAGCAGACGAGCTCATCAAGGCCGTCCTCACTGGCAATCTCTTGAATGATGCGCATCCACCCTTCCGTACTATGTTGCAGAACAAGGCATTCTTGGTTGAGTGGCTAACACACAATACGAAGCACGGACCCGACATCGTTGCCTTTGCAGGAGTCGGTGTAGCAGAATCCATGTTTGCTTTATGGGGGAACCTGGGCATGATCCGCATGTCCACGAATTCTGATGCATGAGTTTTTCATTTTGCACATTTTCAATTCCTCAATTCCGTGATGCGTGTTTATGCACTTGACCCATTTTGAATCTCAAGAAATATGTGTCAGCGTCCGCAGCCACTTTCGGTTTACAACCATCCCGACCTTTGCAATCGTGTATGCTTGATCACCTCGAAGACATGCCGATTCTCAACATGATCTTTGGACAATCCAGCACTGCGGCTCCAGAAGAAACGGGCATCTCCTTTGAAGGAATCCCCTGCTCGTGATGAGGAAGATGAGACATCCGACTGCCCCATGGAGCAGGTCGTTGATGAGAATCCATCCGCCTCTCAACAACCCGATAATGTCAACATAGATACCGACAACGAAGAGCAACCTCCAGCAGGAAATCCAATGCCGAAGGCAATGCCACATCCGAAACTGGTTCCGAAATCACCACCACCGACACTGAGGCTTCTGTCAAAGATTAAGCCAGCACCAAAGAACATCCTGGATGAGGAGACAGAGTCCGACAATCATCCTGGTGACCGACTTGCACTTCCAAGGCAACCAGCGATGCGGCCAACTCTCACATCCAACGACCGGTGGCATGTACCAGATGGATCAGATACGGACATCAGCCTCCAGAGGGAATCCGTACATCCAGGACCTTTCGGGACGATTCCTCAATTTCGTGTACGAATACTACAAGGAGTGCTCAACCATCCTCGAGACGAACCCTGAATTCCACTTCATCCCTGAGCATGAACGACAACATGGAGCCAAGGTATTCTGGTTGAAGGCCAGATTCAATGATTACTGGAAGCCAACGCTTCAAGGTGAAGGTCCACATGCAGAGAAACAACACATGGACTTCATCAAGAAGGTCTACAGCATTAGCTGCTGTACCAATGCTCAGCCAGAAGTTTTCGGAACAGACATCCTTCCGATGGTATGTCACAACCGCCATATCGATCTTGAGAAGACCGTCCAGAACGTTGAGCAGGTGTGCGAATACTTCCACATGGATCCATCCAAGGCAAAACAGATCACCGACCTCATCCTCTGGCAAATCGAAAGAATGAGCAGATTGTTTTCCGGATGTTTTCGACACGATCCAAGGCAAGGCCAACATAGAGAATGCAAACGACAAGTGGACGTGGGTCCTGATGGGTCCGTTGAGCTCTACGATGCATTGACCTGCGTTACGCATGCCAGGAACTTCATGGGGAATAAGCCAGGACTTCTCTTGATGGCTATGTTCCCGAACTATGGAAAGGCACGTTTCGAGATTGCGTTCGTGTATCCATCCGTGGACGGGTCATACAATGAGCGCAAGGCAAGGGGAGACATTGTTCCAAGAAATCGATGGATCGACAATCTCAACTCGAGATCCGCATACGATGCACTCCGGCCTAATGGCAAGGAATTCCTCAATGATCCCGACATGGAGTTCTACGTGAGATGCAACAGCGGTCATACACGACAAGTCGATCTCCACAATCTTTGGGACGACCCCTGTACTCCGAGCAGAAGAGTGAGCCTCGCCAAGAGGAACCGGACTATGACCTTCCAACGGAATCCATTCCTCCAAGTCCGCATCCGTCAAGATCAGACGCGCCCCATGAAGACGAAGGCACAGCTCAGGCAAAGTCCAGAATGCGAAGGCCGGCACCTCAATCCATTGAAGAAGAGAGAAAGATCAAGCCGTTCGCGAAGAAGCCCATCACTTTCATGTTCCATGCTACATATGGAGAAAACCTGATCAACATCATGGAGCACGGGCTGAAATCTGGGAGATCCCAGTCGAACCCTTCGGGGAGAGTGCGCGTCCACATGGCATGCCTCGACAACGTTGTCCTTGATGACGAAGCGTCAGAAGCCGCATTGACACATGTGCCAACAGGAAGAGATGCTTTGTTGATCCTGGCATTCCTCAAGGACCAGGACTACGACATCCGACTCTCCGAAGAGCGAACAGCATTGACAGATCAAACCATCGAGGCGAGGACATTGTTACAGCATTTGATTCCGAGGGAACCATCATAATGAGTAACAGTCGGATCATGAAGAAAAATCTCGGTCGTGAAGACATTGAGATGTACAGCAGCAAGATCCAAGAGTTCGCCGATGCCTTCTTCAAACATGTGAAAAATGACCACCAAAACAAGGAAAGGTCTCAGAGACCAAGAAGCGACGGCACTCCACCGATCAGGACGAGGTTGAAGAGGAGAACATGGAACCCTCCGGGAGAGATCCGTCAAGCCAAAGGTCACCATGGAGTATCCAAATCCTGAGAACCTAGACGACTTCATCCAGGAACTCAAGGAGATCTACCTCAAAATAGAAATGAGCAAGAAGGACGCCGAGGAAGAGCTTGTGGAGACAAAAAAGAACTTCCGCCATTTCATGGAGAAGTGCAACAAGGATCCCAGAACAGCTCATCCTAAATTGACAGAATGCGAAAGAGCCTCATTGGCACACGTCGATCCCGATGTCAACCTCGAAGAAGAAGAGTTCTATTTCCGCCATCGAGGAGAAT
This sequence comes from Effrenium voratum, assembly GCA_963377175.1. Lineage (NCBI taxonomy): Eukaryota > Dinophyceae > Suessiales > Symbiodiniaceae > Effrenium > Effrenium voratum. Next base: position 364,170 of record CAUJNA010003553.1, read on the forward strand.
GTTCCACCATGGACGAGCACCGGAAGGCACAGCCAGTATCAGGATATCCGATTAAGCTTCCACTGGGATTGAAGAAGCTTAGATGGCGTGACAACCCAGAAGTCACTCGAGCATTTGCCGACATCCTGGGATCGCTGATGCAGCCGACCGACCGTCCTTCTGTGGACCATCTCAAGACGCATGAGTTCACCTCATCCCTGACGATCAACATGCTTACTATGAACCATGGAAACCTCACGAGGACGCCGCGGACAAAGCATGCAATTGGTCTGGGTGACCATTGCTTGATAACGATGCCCTTGTACCCGAATCGGATGAAAGTCTTGATGAGTTCTCTGGATTTATCATCTTGAGGACTGAGGAATGCGTCTGCTTCATTGAGGCATAAGATGTGTGCGCTGTTCTGCATCATCATCTTCACGATTGGTCGGTCCTTCATCGCCGTGTTGTACACCTCCCTGCCGTCCAGCTTTGGGTTCTCACTTCCCTGTACGAAGTGGTGCCGATGGACCAGTCTCAACTACCCCACACCCGAGGGCAATGCCACTGGCCCCGCCGGCCCGCTCCGGCTGCTATGCGACGCAACATGGTCTCCTTGATGGTGCGGATGGTGCGCTCTGCGACGTGGGTGTGGTCACCTGCTTCTCGATGTCCCAGAAATCCATCAGCTCCTTGAACTCCCTCTTGAACTTGGAGAACACCTTCTTCATGCCCGCCGCGGTGGTGGTCGCAAGACGGTCCTTCAGCGGCTCCGCGGCCACTTTTTTGGTCAGCGCATCAATGGCCACCAGCATGAAGGGGTAGGGCTTGCCCCCGAAGGCCTTCATGTCGGCCAGGTGTAGCCTTGCTGCAGCTGGTCCTGGTTCACCCGGAGGCCGTTCAGAAACGCCTTCACTTCCTCTCTGGAGATGCTGGGGTCGCGCACCTGAGCCTGCTGCAGCGTCTGCGCTCCAAAGCCGGTGCGGGGATCCTCGTAGACGGCCTTGATGGTTCGTTTGCGGGCGTCAGCCTTGTTTCTTATGGGTCGGCCTGGGCCTGCCAGGCTTCCACCTTGCCCAGCCTGGCCTGGAAGCCCTTGCACACCCCCCAGAGCACGCTGGTGAGGTGCGAGTAGTCCTCCTTCGCTCCTGAGAAGTCGTTCAAGGTCCTCGTTCGCTTGTACTGCTTGGCTTCCACGGAGTCGAAGAGCTGCTGGAGCTCTGCCACGTCGGCCTCGGCCAGCTCCGTCTTCACCCGGCTGTCCGACAGGTTGGTGAAGCTCGTGTTGCAGACCACGTTGCCCGTGTTGTCTGCAATCACGAGGCAGCCGGGGTTCCTCTCATTCGTGCTCAGGGACAGCTGCGTCGAGAGGCTCTTCGTCTGCGCCAGCGCCTCGTTGTTGATCATACTGGTGCGCCCCACCGTCCCGCTCCAGGAAGACCCGCGCGCTCTGGTTGCCCAGCACCCGCAGCTCCGGGCCGCTGTCGGAGGCCGCGCTGTTGTTAGGAACTCTGCAGCTTGCTCCAGCCCGCCCAGGTGTTGGTGAGCGTGTTGGACGCGAAGAGCTGCGGCGCGGAGACCGTGCCCGAGCTCGTCACGTTGCCGCACACCACGCTGCCCGTCGACACTCCGCCGCTCGTGGCCGTGAAGGTGCAGTCCAGGCTCTCGCAGTCCAGCGGGCCCGCGGACGCCGCCCCTGTGATCGTCAGCGTGGCGCCCGTGACCGCTCCGGCGGCTGCGAGGAGAAGCTTGAAAAGGACCGCCGCCGCGAACGGAAAATGCTCCGGTTTGCGAAGGACTTCATCCTGGAATCCGTCGATGAGATCCACGACATCGACATCTACTGGGAGTGGGCAACTACGGGACCATCCATGTTTACTGAATCCAAGAAGTACATTGGACCGAGATTGCCACCGCGCACCACTGTCCAAGGACACGGACTCAACAAAGAGATTGTCGTTCTCCACATCGAGCAGAGTGACGAGTATCGTGGTATGCTCCCAAAATCATCCAACAAATCACTCCTCGAGTTTGACAGCCGCCACGTAACGAGGGCAGACCTCCCGTTTGCTACCATTGGAGTTTTCCACATTCATCCATCAATCAGCCATGGAGCAGCACGGGAAGACCTTCAGAACGAAATCCTGCCACTCGTGACATTGTACCAATGTGATGCGATCAGTGGAGACGCCAACAAATCCGCGAATACCTACAGCAGACTCAGCACGTCTTCAATCCGGCCAAAGGTCTCATGAATATCCTCATGAAGGAGTATCAGAGATTGTGGAATGAAACGGGGAATCTGCCACTGCAATGGAGACTTCATGCACCCTAAAACCCATTTTCCGTCATCACTTATACATGAAGACTGGATCAGGGTATGACCGAACGATCCAACGTCTGCCATTTTCGACTATCAGGTCTCACCCGCGGAACGCTTCAAGCACGTGAACAACGATATGTTCATGAATGGCTCACAAGATTCCGACTAGCACAGTCCGCTCATACATCCGTCCCGCATGTACATAGCGTTGTGCATCACCTTTTCGATACAACCAGGTATCTCACAGAATCAGTACAGACTGTTTACCATTTTGCTCACAAGACAAATCATCAAAATTGGATGAATCATTGTAACAATACATGGCTACGGCACTTTCAAATATGGCTACGGCACGTAAGGCCAAGGAAAGGTCAAAAGACATTTATGTCTGTTTTGTGTTGCTTTTTGTTGCACATTGACCTATTCACACACTCCGATGACATGATGGCTCAAGGCCCTTCAAGTCATTTGTACAGTCATTCGTACAATTGATAAAAAGGCTTGCAGACCGCTTTACAGGATTCCCCACCAGGGACATCCTCCAATCCTCCATATTGGCATATTGGACTCTCTCCGGACTAGATCCAGAGACCAAATCAACGACCTCTACTACCACAGGGTACCAGTTCCCTTCTGTGGGCCCCCCCATCTCTGCCCGATCTTCTCCCCAGTTCCCCCCCCTAGAATCTTTTTTATTTTCTCCGAAGATCTTCATTTCCTTTCACTTTCCTTCACTTCGGCTCATGTCCCTTTATGTCTGTTTTTGTTCCCTTTCTTTCACTTCACTTCATTTCCATGCATTTTCCTTCATTTCTAGATGTTCCTTCACCAGCATGGGCAACATCCCCAGCATCACTTGCGTCATCCGCATCCTTGGCAGGCGCTGATGCGGATGATGCAGGTGATGCTGGCGATGTTGCCCAGGAGGTGCTAAGGATGCAAAAGCGGACCCGGGGGGAAGCAAACACCCCAATGTTTTTACGCAACTGTGTTCCGCACAGCCCCCAAAAGAAAGGATTTAGGAATCATCGCGTGGTACGTGAACCCCCCCCGCAATAGGCAAGGGGAGGGGTGACAGGTAAAGAGGTCTTATGTCCAACGCGCCGCCTGTTGTCGGCGGATGCGCAGCTAGTTCACAAGTAGCGCAACAAAGAAGCAGCCAAAACGCAGACGGAGTCTGAAAATGCCACGCGAGATTCGCGTAAGCTCTGCGCAAGCTCCAGCCCAGCCCATGCCGCCCAAGCCCAAGCCATGATTCCAACTCGTCGGCGTGAGGTTGCTGCAGCTCTCGGTTGACGTGTCTTGTCCTACAGCTTGTGCGGATTGTCTTCCGCGCGTTGAAAAGCTCTGCTTTTGTGGTTTCGCCGTGTTCGCGTAAGCGAACACACGCTAAAAAAAGACTTGCACAAACAAATTGTGCTTGCTATGTAGACACCACTCGCGTAAGCTACCCTCGCAGCCGCGGAAGCCCCGTGTAGGCCCTCGCGAAAGGAATTTGTCAGCGTCTCTGGCCTCCCGCACAATGATTTAGAACAACGCTCATGTGGGGATTGGACATTTGTGGTTGCAACATGGCACTCCTTACAGTGCCACGGTGTGTTGCCTTGAATTTATGTTTGCTGCAGTTGGCAGACCCGCGGTCGCTTGCCTGTCCATCATGCTACTCTTTAGCCACCTTGCAAGGACCCTTCCAGCAGCGGCGCGAAACCATGACACGATTCCCAAAAGGATTTTCGAGGCAAACAATTTGCCCTTTGATTTAGCTCAATGAAATCGCTAAGCGGTGCCGGCTGCTGCCAGGTCCAGTTGGACCAGCCGTTGATCGTCCACGGGAATCTCACAGTGCAGGGTAGCGTCACCTTCGAGGGCCCTGGTACAGCATTTCAGCAGGCGGGGCCAAGAGATGGCGCCGCCTTGCCTGATAGATTCCACCAAGAGATGTTGATCCCTTGTGACCTGCCAAAGACGACCAGATTGGTTCCGGCGCATGTGAAAGTGCCACAAATCCACGAAGAGTTGCGCACAGGCTGATAGTTCCTGTCGTTGAGTCTCCCTGTTTCAGGTGTGTCAGTTTTCTTGATACTCCAACTGATTACATTTGGCCTTGCTTCATTCTACGCATGTGCTCGAAACATTGCTCGTGCCCACATGTTGTGCCCAGATTCGCACGCAGCGCGGGGTTCTCGCAGCCGTTTTCGCAGGCTTGCCTCCAAGTGACAGACGGCGTGACAATCTCCGGCAGCATGGTGATGAAGAATTGCAGCAATGCCGGAGACTCTCCGTGGCCTTGCAAGGATCCTGGCGATAATAAGGGCTGCGGAGGCTGCCTTCAAGCTACCTCCTTGTCCATGGAGGACCGGCTGACCTGTGGACATGTGGACGCGGGAAGGTGTTGCTCAGATTCAATCTGTTTCACTGACATATGTGTCAGGGCTTTTGCATTCTTTCTTGCCAGCTATGCGGGCTAGCGTTTGCTTGGCAGGAGGGGCTTTTGGAGCTGCGGGACTGCCATTCCCAAGGACTGGGGGCGGGTGCGGCGCTGCGCAGCCTGCGCCAAAGGAGCGGCGTGGGGCCTTGGGCAGGGTTGCCTGGTCGGATCTCGCGCCCGTCAGGGCCGGCGAGATGCGCTTCACCAAGTGCGCAGCAGAGATGCAAAGCGGAGGAGGCAGGGCAGATTGACGCGTGGTGTCTTATCGAGGTTTGGGTCAGCGTGGCAGAAAGGGGCTTGGGGCTTACAATTGCCCACCATTGACAACTCCTCCAAGCGCTGAAATATTGGTTGTGACTGTGCGCTTCTTGTCGGACCGCACGTCGGGCAGGCCTTTATGTGGGTGACCTGGCCCAAGCTGGAGGCCAGATGACCTTCAAAAACTGCGGCGCCAGCGGAGCAGGAGGAGGCCCTGGCCTGCTCAAGGGTTTGTGTAGTGAGACAGTTGCATTCCCCATGTGTCGCATCCCAAAGAGCTTGCGCGCACCTGCTTCTGCAGCCAGATGCAGAGGACTGTTTGCGCGAAGCACTTCCACCAACGGCGCAATACTCTTCGAGGGGTGCACAGCAGGCAGAGGCGCGGGGGCGGGGCAGGTGATTCCTTCACGGGGGCAACCAATCAGCCACTGTGGCAGCAGTTTCTATGCTGGGTCTGTTTCTGGCCAGAATTTGATGTCTGATAGATTCCGTTGTCCTATTTCTGCAAGCGTGTGCAGCGCGAGTGCAGCGAGCTCTTTTTCTTCGGCTACTGGTAGAAAAAGGAGGCCTGATCAATACTATAAACTCCAGAACACAAGAACTTGTGACTTTTGACCTTCAATATTAAATTCCTTGCGGTAGCATGGTGCTAGCCGATTTCAGGAAGCAATCCTTGTAGTGCCAGACATCCGTGGAAGGTATACCATTGCGCAGCTTCTAGCAAACACGGACTGGCCCGGTTATACGCATTGCGAAGATTAGCCCCCTTTCAAGCACCAGTTCACCAGAGGCATGTTACACACACAACCAACCCAAGACCGAAGACGTTGAAGTCTGCTACCAAGGCTGAGATCCCACCTGCGAGGCACTTACAACTGTAGAAGCAAGGGGCAACGGCACCCTGCAAAGACGGATCTGGCAAAATCCGCAAAGCTGCATTTCCACAGCTACAAGCAACGCAGTGGGCCTAAGTGCAACCAGCGACTTCGACTGGGCCGCCCCCAACGCGGCGACAAGTTGCAAGGGTTTCAACTGCAGGTCTTGGTTGCAAAGCAGATCTGGCGGGGCTGCAAAACTGTGGCTCTGTCTGCCAAAGCTCCAACTGCAGCCCCTGCCAACCTGCCCATGTTGAAACAACACTGCGCTGCCCAAGCAAGGCTACCCAACTACAGGCCTGGCAAGGTTGCAAGTTCGTCCAGTCTGCAAGGGTTCCAATGAGGCCCAGCTCCAACACTGCAAGTTTCCAACTCACTGCCCAGGCAAGGCGGCCGCCTGGCAAGGTTGCAAAATTGCAAATCTGCCAAAGTTCCACGGTGACACAGTCTCAGGAGCTAAAACTTGTCCTCGAACCTAAACTTTCAAGGTTTTCCACCTCCATAAAGCTTTGACTTTGGGCGTCCAGTTTCACCGCAATCTTGCGGCATCGTGGGGCTGGACAGCATAGGCATGATTGCCAAGGCACGGGTTCGTCCGCTGTGAAATAGCGGAGAAGGAGGTAATACTGTTGCAGAAGGTTCCCAAACCTGTCCTCGGGCTCTTCTTCGGTCTCTCTGCATATCCACGACTCGTCACACTTGCGTTCTTCACGCGCGCGGCAAATGCCGTGCATCACGACGCGAGGCATCGGTTGAGAGGACATTGCTGGAAACTCGAGCTAAACTTGGGCCTTCTTGACTGCAGCGCTTGCGCAGCAGCGCCACGCATTCAAGCACGGAAGCCACGCAACGTAACACGTTCGGGCTGAGGCCACGCACCCTTAACCTGTCAGGCCCGGCAAATTGCAGCGCATTCTTTTTGACTTTGGCGAGCGGGTCTGCGCTCCCTGCGCATCTACATTCAAAAACCGGCACCAGCTTTGCGCCAGCTGCGCTTCCGCAGCTGGTGGTTCCAGTCTTTGGTGACAAAGTCCAATTGGAAAGACAACAGGCTTCACGACAAATGGCACATGAGCAATCCGCCAGACTTATTGCCAATTGTTCTGATGTGTGTGCGTTAACATCGCCGCCAGGCTCAGGGACGTCATCAAGTTCACTGGGACCCACTCATTTGGAAGGTTACTTCCCTCTTCCATGTCAACGTCGGCCTCCAAATTCTCAGACTCATCCTCACGAGGAAGATGCCAAAACGTGTTGCGCGGGAAGTCATCTAACAGCATCATTTCTTGAAGCGCCTCATGATCGCTCGCCTTGACTGCATTCAAAATCTCTTGGGGCCTGAGCATTGTGTTGTCGATGGCCGGCAAGCAAAGCATTAGAGGCATAGCTACTTGCCCATTCAACTGGGTCAGAGATGCTGCCGGCTTCCTCCTTCCATCCCCACAGCGCACAGCGCCCAGGAAGCATAGGCAATGGCCCCGTAATGACTACACGCCTGCGATGTCATCGTTGCATTTGCCTTGTGGCTCACTCTCCCCCATGTCAGTCCAACGAGCCGGTTGACATTCTTTTCACGCCTTTACAGAAGTGTGCCTGCCGAGCAGGTTGGCAGCAATTTGCCCTTATCATGCCATGCTGTGTTGGGTTCTTCAACTAAGGACAAGCAACCGATGGGCCCCTGACTCGCCTTTGTTCCCTGAAAGGACCGGCCATGTGCTTGCCAAGGCCACCACTGCCAAAGTGGCCCGTGCGGCTGCGTCAGTGTTGAACCAGGACCAGTTTGAAGGCTGACCCAGCCTGACGTTCACACTGCCAGCACGGCAGAAGCGCTGCGTCAGCTCGTGCAAAATGCAGTTCAGGATGCAATGCAGGGCCAGGGAACCATTGTGCAAGCTGAAGCAACCATGCCCAGCAGCGCCTGGGTTTCCCGTTGCGGTAAATGGCATTATGGTCGTGCTTCTTGTTTCAGGAACCCCTTGCTTTTGCCAGGGTTCGTCATGCCTCGTTGCGACGATGGCTCTGAGGGATCAGCGTGCGCCAAGTCTTCCCACGAGTCCGACTCGTCTTCTACTGAGCAATAGTTCATGGCTAGCCCGTTGCCCGACTTGGACAGCTTGGCAAAAGAAGGGGGGTCGGACACTGACGTGTTGCTCTACCTCAAAGATCGAGGGGTAGCCACAGCAGGTGCCCTGTTCCACCTCAGCTCCGACAAAGCCCAGATTGGGAAACTGTTGGAGCCGCTCGTCCGAGGTGTCACCTTGTCCAACACGAAGGAATGCAAGAAAGATGACACGGACATCCTCATCGTCACAGCATGGCTGCAACACATGGTGGATCTCTTCACGCTCGCCCGAAACCAGGCGTTGGGAGGGGCCACTTCTGCGGCCAACCGGCCGCCTGCGGTGGCTGCAAGTGCTGGCGCCGACTCCGCTTCCAGCAGGTGCCCAAGACCCTCCCAGAGGGGTACTGGGCTGACTTTGTGTCGGACTTCAACAAGCAAATCCTGGGTGGCAGAAACAGAGAGTTTTCGGTGCACTTGCTGGTCGGTGCCGAGGAGACTTTGGCAAGGATGATCCATGAACAGAAGTCTTCGAAGCTTTTCACACCCGTGAAGCTAGGAGAGATCTTGTCCTCTCGTCATTTTACAGCATCTGGTCAGATCAGTGATGAGCCTCTCGCCAAGCTGTTTGCAGACGAGGATGGGACATGGACCAAAGCGCAGAAGCCGGCACAGCGCATGCAGACCATGCTGGATGCGCTGGATGCAGTGCGATGGGCGATGATTTTCGCCTGGTGGGCAGAGGAGTGGGCAGTGACAGAGTGGATCACCTTCTGGGTGAACATGACTTGGGACAACCCGGGGCGGTTGGCGCAGCTTCGCCAGTACTGGCTGAAAGCGGGCTGGACGGTGGCGCTGGCCATGAGAGCAGGGGAATCATTACAGGCTGCTACTTCGAAAGTCATGACCGACTCTGCGGCCAAGCACGATGCACTGCAGCGCTGCATCCCAGAAGATGCAAAGGGCAAGAGCAAAGGCAAGGGCATGGAGGTGTTTGCAAAGGGCAGCGGAAAGCACAAGGGTGCGCGCCCCAGCCCTTACCCGCCAGCCGCCGGACAGGCCCGGCCGGTTTGCAGACTGTGGCAGCAGGGCCATTGCCGCTTTCAAAAAAAAGCGCTGCAAGTTTTTGCGTGTCACGGAACAGGACAGGCAGCCTGAAGTCAACGTGCAGCCGGTCGCAAGCCCATCCACTGGGCATCGCGGCTAGGGACAGCTCGGGGCGCCTGGATTGCCACGCCGGGCGAAACCCGTCCATTGTGACTCAGTGGCAAATTATGTTCCAAACTTTTTGCCCCCAACCCCTTCTTGCTTTCCAAGTGAACAGCAGCCACAGGGCCAACCCAGCCGGCCAGCAAGACCAGTGCAGGCGTCAGGGCCGCCAGTGCCCGTGAAACCCTTGCTTGCAAAACACCCGTGGCTTTGCTTTCCTTCTTCGATGGCATACATAGGAACCGCGTTGATGGCCCTCAAACAGTTGAAGGTGACACCGGTGCTTGCATGGAGTTGGGAGGTGGGCAGTGACTGTGTCAGAGTTGCCGAGGCAGCGCGCCCAGAAATGCGCCAGCTAGGTGATTTCACCAAGTCTGACCCAGTCAAAGTGGCGCAGGATCTTGCTGCTGTATGCCCAAAGGGTACCAAGGTTCTGGCTTGCGCCGCGCCGCCGTGCCATGACTTCACTTCAATCAAAGGTGACAAGGCTAAGCTGAAAGAGTTTCATGCCCACGTGCCCTTTCAGGTTTTGTTCCTCGCTGAGAACGTTGTCATGTCCTGTGCAATGCAAGAAAGGCTGGACCTGGATTTAGGGGCTAAGTCCTTTCTTTGAGACTCTTTTTTGTTGGGGTGTCATTTCTCGGCCATGTGTGTGGTGGTGTAGCTCTATTTGCCCCCCTGCCCCCTTGACCGAAGGAGCCCATACCTAGCTGATCCCTGCCTCAAACCTTCTTCCCCGCCAAGACTTTGCCTCTTGCAAGGATGCTGTGTTCCATCCTGATGTTTCTTCTGGCAGAATTCTTTTCCCTTGCCTCACAACCCCAGCGCCATCCCGGAGGGCAGACCCCCGCCCGCCAAGCGCAGAAGAGACGAGAGCCCTGAGACCATGAGACGATGGAAAGAAGGAGGACGGCAGTACCCCTTCTTGGCAATTCCGGAAAACCGCTTTGGTCACAATACAGGGCTCCCTGCAGGTGCCAGATGCTGACACGAGGGAGTGTCTGCAGGGTTTCCCCCAAGGTCACACCAAGGTGGTCTTGCACCAAGCGAGGTGCCAATTGCTGGGCAACAACTGGCACTTGCTTGTGGCCAAGTTTCTGTCGCTTGTGCTTTTGGCAAGTGAAGGCATTCTGCCGGTGACCGCGGCAGCTGTGACGGAGTGGTATCCACCAGTACCCAATCCTGCCTTTCAGGTGCGCTGGCACCCTGATGGTTCTGAAAGAGCAGCCAGCTTGTGGCGCAGAGCCCAGCCGCCTGAGACTCACACATTGTTGGGGCCCCCTGATGACCCTTGGCAGCATGCATCTTGGGCCTGCGTTTTGAGCCTCGAGGACCTGTGGCCGGCCTCTGCAAACCCGTGCGTCTCCTTGTCTTTAGGGGCTGCTGTGCAACGCGGCGGGTCGCCATTTGCAAAGATTTGGAGGAACTCATTCAAGAATGCGCTGAGAATGAAGATGAGTGGTTGTCTCGGGCCCCCGAGCACGTGCAACAAGTTTACAAGCAAGGTAAGTGTGGCTTCGTGTTGCATTTACTTGTGCTTGCTCATGTTCTTGAATTGTTCGCCTTTCCCGGAGCATCTGCGTTGGTCTGTGAGATGTTTCATGGCTTTCAGATGCTAGGGCCCTTGCCTTGCGGAAGTGGCTGGAGTGCTAGGACAGATGCAAACTATTCTGGCCTTTGTCCAAAGAGGATTTCTTCCGATTGAACGCAGAACATTGGCATGAGCGCCGCCAGGCTTTGAAGCAGTGCGACCATTCCCAAACCCTCCTAGAGGAGATCCGCCGAGAGGCTTTGCTAGGCCGCATGAGCGGGCCCTTCGCACCCAGGCTCTCTGAGGCACTCTGGGTGGGTGTGGCCTGATGTGGGCTTTGGAGGAAGCGCTGCAGCCGCCCAGGCATTTCCCATTGTTCAGGAGTCAGGCGGGAACTTCAAAGTCAGAAGAGGCGACGATTGGCTCCGACGCGACTGTGTGGGTGACTGACGCACCCCCATACGCAGGGCCGGATGCAGTGTGTCACACTGTCAGAACTCTTGCGGCTTTCAAGGACGAATTCCCGCTTTTGCTCCAGCAGGGGGATTTCCATTAGTGCTTTGGATCATGAAGGTGCTTCTCGAATGCTTCCTGTTCGGGACCCCTGTGAGTGCTTTGTGCTTGTGCCCGCTGCCCCAACCGAGGCCCTGTGGAGGCACAACAGCCTTCCATTCGGAGCCACCTCCAGTGTTTGGGCATACTGCAGAGTTGCTGACATGTTGTGTTTCTTGTCAATCGTGCTGCTATTGCTGGCAACATCCCATTTCGTGGATGATTTTTACCTTATCGAGCCCACATGCCTTGCAGTGTCGGGATTTGACCGGGCATTGGGGCTTCGCATGAAAGAAGAAAAGGCAAAACCGCCAGCCAAGCACATTCGACTGCTGGGGTTGGATTGGATCATCACTGAAGCAGTGTTGGCCATTCATCCGGGCCAGGACCGGGTGGACAAGGTAACAAGCTTGTTGCAGGACTCTTTGGCAAAAGGTGTCATGTCTCAACATGAAGCCGCGCACTTGGCAGGGAAACTTGCTTTCGTCTGCTCTTGGGTTTTTGGAGAAGTAGGTAGAGCTTTGCTGAAAGCGGTGTATAGCAGGCAGCACCACGGCATCCATGGCCCGTGGCGACTGCAGCCGGCGCTGCGTGCTGCTTTGGAGACCTTGCTCCTGCTGTTGCCAGCAATTAAGCCCGCGCAGCTCCCCTTGACTTCTAAGGAGTTGTCTTCTAAGGTGGCTGTGCTGTGTGCGGATGCCTTTGTCACCTTTGCAGGGGGGCAGCGAAGATCCCAGCAGTGTCTGAAGGAAGGCGTTGCGCTGCAAGATCTGAGGGTCCGCCAATGGCTGGGGGGCAATTCGCGGCAGCGTTCCTGAGATTGTTCTGGCGCAAGCTGCAACCTCTAAGGCTTTCATTTTCTGGCTGGAGGCAATCGCGCAGGTTTTGGCCATTGTGGCGTTGGAAGAAGCTCTCCAAGGCGTCGCAGTTTGCTTTGTGGACAACACAGCAGCAGAGTCTTGCCTCCGCCGCGGGTACTCCAAAGATCCGGGCCTTACGCATGTGCTTGGTGGATTCTGGACATGGGTCGCTTCGAAAGACGTGCGTCTTTCCTTCCAGCGGGTCACCTCCAAAGCGAACCTTGCGGACAGCATCTCTCGCGAAGACTTGTCAGAAGCGCAGCAGTTGGGCTGCACCCTCTTGGATACTGATTGGACGCCAGTCTGGGAAGTTCTGCTCAGAGCTCAAAAAGACCCAACCTTTGCACACGACCAGGCGATGACCCTCATTGAAAAGCACATCAAACAAACTCTCCACGCACCGTTTGGGATGGGCCTGTGTGGTCGGCGCGCTGGAGATGGCGAAGGTGCCTGTGCCGCCCACGTCGGGCATCTGCTTTCTTGACAGCTGGAGTTTTGCCAACCAACGTCAGTTTGTGAGATTGCGTACAGAATCGAGTCGTAAACCGTCGTAAACCAGTGCGAATGCACGTCAGACCTGACAGAGCACAGATTCTCAGATTGTCACAAGCAACAAGAAAAAACTGCAACTTGCAACAAGCGCAACTTGCTCTCGCACAATCATGTTTTTTGGCACGTTGAGCGATGTCAGCTGCGGGCACGCAGCCCTGTGTCTGCAACTATAGCAATCTGCTAACTCGCTTGCCTACTAGTCTACATCCTCGGGCTCCTGGTGCTTCCGAAACTTGCGCTGCTTGTTTGCGGCGGTGTCCTTTGCGCAATCGCAGCTAATCCTCACAAAGCAATCAAGAAAGGCCTGCCGAGCAAAATCTCACGGTGTTTTGTTCTTTTTTGGGGAAGCTGGACTTGGTCTTGGGCTTTGGCCTTGCCTTTGGGCCTTGGCCTTGCCTTCGGCCTTGGCCTTGCCTTTGGCCTATGCCTTGGCCTTTGCCTTGGCCTTTGCTTTGGAAAGGAAGTCACTTTCATCATCTTTGTGGCCCTTTGCGGCTGCAGGCTTTTTGAGGAGAAATCATCATCATCTGTGATTAGCCATGGTTCATATCATCATCAGGGACGTCGCGTTAGTGACCGACCTGCGGTGTTTTGGCTCAAGTTTTGGGTTCCGTCGCGCCTCGAATGGGCGTCGCCGAACCCCTGCGTCGACCGACGGCATCTCGGGGGAGAAAGAGACCTCGGGCCGCCGCCAGGTTGGTAGGGACCAGTCGTGCGGCCTGTTGTCGATCAAGGTTGCGGGTTAACCCTTTTCTTGTTTGGTTTGATTTCCTTTTGTTGTTGTTCTCTGGTGTGTGGGAAACCCTGATCTTTGGGACCGGGGATTGGTTTGCTTTTGGGGAACCTTTCTTTTGTGGCTTGTTTACCCCAACTTACCCATTGCCTGGGCACAGGCTCGTGCCCGAATCACAGGTTATCAGCCGTAGGACTTTCCTACGCGCTTGAGACCATCAACTACAAGCTCTATGTCGACCCCACGATCTCGAAGGAGTGTCGTGGATGAGGAGGCCATCCTAGGGGGCCTCCGCTCAGGTGAGGACTTACCGGACTACGACTACGAGGACTTCGAAGCAGGTTCGGCAGGTCAGGACCGCAGGGGTGAAGATCCCGGTAGGGACACACCCAGGAACCGTGGCAGGTACACCGACGATGGAGACGACCGTATTTTCCGTCAGGCCACCGATGATGAGCAGACACGAAGGGTTCGCTCCGATAGGAGCGGCTCTGAATCAGGTCACAGGCGCGGACAGTTCGACTTCATCAGCATGGCGATGAACATGGCCCGCCCCCATTCGGACGACCCGGAGGCCACGCCGACCCGACCGCAGGTCTTGGATGAGTTTGAGGACAGGCCGCAGGGACCAGGGACTATGGTTTTGGCTCCGAGAGGTATCTCGGGTCGATCCACCGGTTCTCAAAATCCAGGTCAGTTTGATGAGCACGAGGAGCGGAAATTCTCAGACTTCGGATACGATGCTCTGTTGAAATCAACCGCAGGTTGGGGCAGTAGCTCAAAGCAGGGATCTGATGCCGGTAGGCCCAACCCTAATACTGCCAAATCTGAGTCATATGATGGCGAAGATTTCAATTTTGCGGATGAGGAGGAGGACCAATCACGCCGGAGTGCTAGGATCCGTGATGCTGCGAGGCCCAGGAGCCTCTCTCGTGGAGCCGCCAGGGACCTCCGTGTTGACACTGCCATGTGTGGGGGTTAGGCTATGTTTTATAGAGACTTATAACCCAACTTATTACTTCTACATCCTAACTTATAATCCAAAGTAAGTTTCGCAAGTCTCTATACAACTTAGCGCAAGTTCTATAGCAACTTAAGGAAGATACGATAGATGTTAGTGTAAGTTCTATAGAACTTATAAGGACTTATCGCTAAGTTCTAGTAAGTTCTAGCCTAAGTTACTTAAGGAACTTAGGGAACTTAGGTGAACTTAGCTTTTTTGCATGATTTTTAGAAATTTAGGCACGCGCTGAAAAAGCGAGCGGGGCTTTTTCCACACAGCCGCGCTTTGCTGCACTGAGTCTTTGCCAGTGTCACCAAGCGATGATCTCGACGATGTCGCCGCGCCGCTGCCACCCGAGAGCGAGGCGCAGTCTCTCCGCTGACGCCACGTTGAGAAAGTCGCGGACTTGGACAGGAGCTCGAGCGGCACCACCACAGCTGCCATGCGGTCGTCGACGCGTAGCCCGCACACCAGGGACACGGGGACGCCCTGCGCCAGGACAACGTCGTCCGCCGTGTAGAGGTCTTGTTTCCAATAAAACTGATGAGACACCAGCATGTTCGCATTGTCTTCGCACAAAACCTCGCCGCGCAACAGAGCATCCTCCCGCGCAGCTACCGCGATGTGCGTTAATGCTGCGGGCAAAGATGCCGCGCTCGAACCCCGGGCCCGAGCGCAAGTGCGAGGCGTAAGCTTTGAGTAGCCTGCGCTTGCGCTCAACTGGGAAGCAGCCCAGCACCATGCCATCGCGCAAGATCTGCGGCCCGAGATGATGAAGAAAGTGGTGCTTCGGCACCATGATATCGGGCCCGCAGCGCTGCATGGTGGGCACGCACGGCCGCGGTGAAGGTCGCAGTGCTCTCGGCGTTCACCGGCAACTCGCCAAGCTTCAAGCGCTGGTACATGCCCAAAATGTCCCGCATTCTCAAAAGGGAAGTGGTCTCTCGCGGCAGGATGTCCTGTGTCACCTTCTCCGCGAACAGCGCGACGATGGGATACGCTGCCAGGAGCTCGGCCGCCTCGGGCAAATTTAAGCCTCCAGAAGCTCTGGCTCCCGCTTCGCGAAGAGTGGAGCCCAAGCAAGCGCGGCGATGTTCAGCCCGACTGGGGAAACACGCAGAAGGTCATTGTGGGAGGGCTTCATGCGTGCTGTGAGCCAAACGCCTGCGTGCGCATACATGCACGGCGCAACAGAATGAAGCATGGACACCAAGCACAGCTTTTTTCACGCGCGAAAGCCAGCGCTATATAGATGCGTTCCGCCGCGTGCGCCGCGCAGGGCTATAGAAGCGATATATAAACAGATCTATAAAGCTAATCCGCTCTTGAGCGCGCCTCTGCTGCGACAGCACGGACGAGTCTACGCTGATATCTAGATCTCCGCACACGCGAACTGCAGGAGCCGCGCGGCAAAGCGGCCTACGGCCCCGTCAACAAGCCTGAGGCCTCGACGCCGCGTCCGGCGCAGGGCGCAAGGTCTCCTCGCCGTGCTTCAACACGTCTCCGATGTCTTTCTCAGCCGCTGATAGATCCGCCAGCTGCTGGGCCAGCACTGCGCGCAGTCTTTGTCCTGCTCGCCGCGATGGAGTGACTTAAGTCGAACACCAAGCGGCTGATCGTGGTCTCAGTGTCAAGCAGGCTCTTCGCGAGAGCGCAGTCTTCCGGCGCACGAGCACGCAAGCGCAGGGACGATACGCTCAGCTTGTTGAGGCGGCGAATGCCGCCCTCGAGGCGCTTCATCGTGCGAGTTTGCATCGATTCTTGGTGACTGGGCGGCTGAACCACGTGACTGGCGTGCGCGACAGGGCTCTGCGCCTCCTTCTCCGCCGCCGCCGTCCACCAGTACTCTGGCTCGCCCATGGCTTGCAGGGTCTCATCATGGGCGTCGCGGAAGGCGCAGCAGGCGGGTTCCCCATTGCTGCGGCTACTTGCCAACGACTGAACTACTGCCCTCTCTTCTCCGCACTTTGCAACGTCTCGAAGATCGTGTGCAGCCATTGCAGCGTAGTGCCGTTTGAGTGCTCCGCAAAGGACTTCAGGATGGCGTCGCGACGCCCTGGCTCACGCAGTGCCCGCAGCGTCTCCGAGGCCTGTCGGAGGAATCCCCGCCTTTCCAGATCTGGTATGACAAAGCGTTGTGGCGCTTGTACAGCTCCTCACTCACCTCGGGGACATCCAGCGCTGCTGCCTTTGACTTCGCCGCGCGCCTCGCTTTTGTTTTTTGTTTTTTTTCACGTCCGCAGGCTGTGTCTTGGCCTTTGCAGCCGCTGACTTCTTCGGCGCCATCAGTCAAAACGGACGGAAACAGTGCAGAGCAAAATCAAAGCGACGCGATATGCTTCTGTTTTTTCAAAGCGCAAGCCGTGAAGTGCTTCAAAGCTAAAGCTGGCGATCATGCAGCGACAAGACATGCGTCACGCAGCTGGCACTTTTTGCACATCGCAACGGTCAAAACTGCATCTGCTTGCGCAACGCGTGTGCTCACACAACGAGTATAGCTGCAGGGATGAGTGCTGCAAGCGCCGCAACTCCAGCAGCGCGCAACATAGCTCACTTTGCGCAGCGTGCGGACAGAGTCCGCAGCGCGTTCGTTCAGGCACTGTCACTCTTCAAGTTAACTGCCGCTGGGCTAACTGGGGCCGCTGCACCATGCGGCGAGGGGACGCAGCCTTCAGCTTCCTTGGGCGCCACCGCCAAGCATTTCTCCTGGTCGTGGAGCTCGATCGCCTTATCCAGCAGCCACTGCGTGCGCCCGGAATCGTGCAGCTCTTGCTCGCCGCGACTCAAGCAGCGCTCCTGGTCAACAATGAGGCGCCAAATCTTCGACTCGATGTTGCTCAGGCGCTCGACCAGTGTGAGTGTGAGTGGTCTTCTGGCAAGCGCGCGCGTGCGAAGGGCCAAGGCAGTCATCTTGTTGGGGCGGCGGACGCCGCGCCCTAGGCGTTGCATATGCACCGTCGCGTCGCTTGCCGGCAGCGGGATTTGTCCCGCGTGCGCGCTAGCGCTTTGCTGCTCCTTCTCTGCGTGGGCTTCCAACAAGCAGTCGGCGCGAAACCAGTACTCGAGTTCCTTGTGGCGCTTCAGGACCTCATTCTTCGCCGGGCAAGACTCAAGCCGATCGAGATGTTCTGGGCTCCCCAACTGGGCCGCAACTTGCCAACGGCTAAGCCATTGGCCACGCCGCTCTGCAGCCACGACCACCTTGTGGCTTGTCTGCTTGACAAACATGTGGAGCCATTCCAGCGCGCTCGGGCGGCGGCTTTCCGCGAAGGCGTTCAGATCTGCTTCGCGGCGACCCGGCGCACACCGCGCGTCCATCGCCTCGGAGGCGCCAGTGAAACAGCCTTGCTGGATCTGGAAGGCAGCTCCTCCCTAGCATGCTTGTAGAAGTCCTTTGACACCTCGACGCAGTCGGAAGGTTCCTCACGTGACTTAGCAGATTTGCCGCGGCCTTTGCCTTTGCCTTTGCCATGCACCTTGGCAACCTTCCGCGCTTGAGCCTGCGGCTCCTCCTTGGCCTTTGCCGCGGCAGACGTTTTGGGCGCCATGTCGAGTGAGGCAGCTATAGTAAGCCAAACTGCAGGTTCTGGCATGGGTGCAACTGAGACATGTCACGCCAACGCATTAATCGCGCGTTGCCATGTGACAGGCGTCTGAGAGACCGGGCATCCACGACCAAGGAACTCTGCAATCTTGTCCAAAAGAACGGAAGCAGCGACGACGTCCATGCAGGTTGTAGGCCCGCTCGCAGCCATCACGCGGCTATCAGATGAGCTGGCGCAAGCGCTGTCCACTGCAGCAAGAGCCGCCAGAGATGTGTCGCAAATATGGCCGCAAGCACGCACATATTTCACCCAGACTCACTGTCCACATCTCAGATGAAAGTTGCATCAACGGCGCATCTGCTTCGCGTTCCAAGTGGCAACAAGCCCAGCGCAATATGCGACATCTCACCACCGTGGTCGAAACACGCTGCATGGCCAGCACAAGAATCTACCAGTCTTATTTCATTACTGCATGTATCCGCGCGAAATGAATCGCTGCGAAACGCAAAGAAATTTGTTTAGCAAACTGGGATCAAATCAATAATGAGTCGTTTGATGAGAATCATTCACATTAAGCATCTCAAAATGAAGGAGCTGAGAGCTGCGGTCATACTCAAGGTCGCTGTATTGAATGTGTGAGTTGAATTTCACAGTATGAGCAAATCCAGAACAAACATGTTGACCATTCATTTATGTATTTCTTGATATGAGTGTCAAACAAAATAATTAAGCACTCAAAACATAGTTCATCAATCATTTCCATTGTACTCGCAAGCAACAACCCACAAGCAAACAATATCGTGTTTTGATATGTTAAGAAGTAATCTCAGTTGACAACCAGGCAAGTATGAAACTACGTAAATGAGAATATCACTGATCACAACCATTCACAAATACATATGGGTAGGTCAATATATATATATATATATTCACAAATCAAGACTTGCCCACACATGAGGTCCCGTGTACTCAGAATTGCAATCAAATCTGATCAAACTTCCTCAACATTTGAGAAATTAGAAAAACGTAAAAATCTGAAAAAATCTGAAAAATCTGAAAAAATCTGAAAAAATCTGAAAAAATCTGAAAAAATCTGAATCTGAAAAGTTAGTAAAGGAAATGATGAACATCTGAAAAAAATCAGATTTTTCAGATTTTTTCAGATTCTGAATCATGCACACATATGTCTGAAAACAGTCTGAAAATATGAATATGTCTGAATCTGTCTATCTTCAGCTGTCTCACCAATAGAATCTGAAACATACATGTTGTTTCAGGACAATTTCAGGTTTTCAACTATGTTCTGATTGCAAATATGCGGCGTCCTTTCACAGCCGAAATATTTTTGTAATACCAACATATTTCAATGGTTTATAAACTTCAAAGATTTCATAACATAATTGATGAAACCCTCCAAGTAAGCCCCACTTCACCAAAAACAGCAGGCCGACCAAGCAACTACAGGCCCTGAAAGGGGTCCAGCTTCACAAAAAATGGCAGCCACAGACAGCAAACAAATTAGAAGCTCTGGCCAGTAAAAAGCTCTGCTGCGCAGAGAGAAAAAAACAGGCGCACACAACAACAACAAAAAAAGCCTAGTGGAAAAATCCCACTTCACGACAAGCAGCAACCCGACCAAGCAGGCCGGTGACAGGCCCTGAAAAAAAAACACCTTCACGAAAAAAATAGCAGCTAGAGACAACAAGCAAACTAGAAGCCCGATGGAAAAAATCCCACTTCACGAAAAGCAGCAACCCGACCAAGCAGGACAGTGACAGGCCCTGAAAAAAAACACCTTCACGAAAAAAATGGCAGCTAGAGACAACAAGCAAATGGGAAGCTCTACTGAAGAAATCCCACTCCATGAAAAGCAGCAGGCCGACCAAGCAGGCCAGTGACAGCCCTGAAAAAACAACTGCACAAAAAAAACTGGCAGCCACACACAACAAGCAAACTAGAAGCCCAATCAAAAAAAATCCCACTTCAAGAAAAGCAGCAGGACGACCAAGCAGGCCAGCGACAGGCCCTGAACAAAATCCACCTTCACAAAAAAACATGGCAGCTAGAGACAACAAGCAAACTAGAAGCCCAATGGAAAAAATCAAACTTCAAGAGAAGCAGCAGGCCGACCAAGCAGGCCAGTGACAGGCCCTGAACAAAATCCACCTTCACCAAAAAATATGGCAGCTAGAGACAACAAGCAAACTAGAAGCCCCATGGAAAAAATCCCACTTCAAGAAAAGCAGCAGGCCCACCAAGCAGGCCAGTGACAGGCCCTGAAAAAAATCCACCTTCACCACTAAATATGGCAGCTAGAAACAACAAGCAAATGGGAAGCTCTACTGAAGAAATCCCACTCCATGAAAACCAGCAGGCCGACCAAGCAGGCCAGTGACAGGCCCTGAAAAAACAACTGCACAAAAAAACTGGCAGCCACACACAACAAGCAAACTAGAAGCCCAATCAAAAAAATCCCACTTCAAGAAAAGCAGCAGGACGACCAAGCAGGCCATCGACAGGCCCTGAACAAATCCACCTTCACAAAAAACACATGGCAGCTAGAGACAACAAGCAAACTAGAAGCCCGATGGAAAAATCCCACTTCAAGAAAACAGCAGGCCCACCAAGCAGGCCAGTGACAGGCCCTGGAAAAATCCACCTTCACCAAAAAAAGGCAGCTAGAGACAACAAGCAAATGGGAAGCTCTACTGAAGAAATCCCACTCCATGAAAAGCAGCAGGCCGACCAAGCAGGCCAGTGACAGGCCTTGAAAAAAACCAACTGCGAAAAAACAACTGCATTTGGTCTTTTTTGTTTTTTTTTGATCTCCTCAGGTAAAGAAAAATCACTGTTGGGACTCGGGATTTTGAGCTTTTTGAACTTTTTGAACTCTCCAAGTAAAGAAACATCACTGTGGGGGCCCGGTGTTTTGAACTTTTTGAACTTTTTGAACTCCCCAAGTAAAGAAACATCACTTTGGGGCCCGGTGTTTTGAACTTTGTTGGTCTCCCCAAATCAGGAACTAGGATTCGAGGGACCCTGGATGTTGACTTAAAATGTTTTTCCAAAATTCCCAAGTAAAGAAGCATGACTTGAGCGTAACTGCCACCAACCCAAACTAAATGAAACAAGCGGCCCCTCAAAGCAACAAACCCTAACTAAATGAAACAAGCGGCCCCTCCAAACCAACAACCAAAACTAATGAAACAACGGCCCTTTTTAAACCACAAACCCAAACTACAGCAAATGGAAGAGCGGCCCCCTCCAAACCACCTGAAACTAGAACCATCAACTTAAACTAAAGGGAAAAATCCTCCACACAACCAACGCCAACTAAATGAAACAAGCGGCCCCTCCAAACATCAACCCAAACCAAATGGAAAAAGCGGCCCCCTACAAACTACTAACCCAAACTAAATGCATCAAACAGCCCCTCCAAACAAGCAACCGAAACTACTGGAAAACCGGCCCCCTCCAAACCAATAACGAAAATTGAAAAAACAACTAGAACCATCAACCTGCACTAAAAAAAATCAGCGGCCCCTCCACACAACCAACCCAAACTAAATGAAACAAACGGCCCCTCCAAACCAGCAACCCAAACTAATGGAAAACCGCCCCCCCAATACATCAAATGGAAAAGCAGACCCCTCCAAACCACCGACGAAAATTACGTGAAATTAGTACCATCAACCCAAACTAAATGGAAAAACGGCCCCTCCACACAACCAACCCAAACTAAATGAAACAAGCGGCCCCTCCAAACCAGCAACCCAAACCAAATGGAAACAGTGGGCCCCTCCAAACTACCAACCAAAACTAAATGAATCAAATGGCCCCTCCAAACCAGCAACCGAAACTAACGGAAAACCGGCCCCCTGCAAACTGCCTACCCAAACTAAATGAACAAGCGGCCCCCTCCAAACCATAAATGAAACTAGAACCACAAAGTGGAAAAAGCGGCCCGCTCCAAACCTCTTCTTTCCAAAGCCAGGCTTTCCCTCTTTGTTTTTTACGTTTGGGGATTCTCAGATACTTATTTTACTGTAACAAGTACATATTTTACTGCGCCAGGATGATGCCGTTCTTCGGAAACGAATATATATGTCTATGACTTTTTAAAGGTATGTGACGTCCGACGCAGCGCGAATCTTGGCAAGGCGGTATGTAACAGGGGCTCTTGTTAGTCTGTCATGAGAGAAAAGTGCTTGACACCTCCGCAGTTCCAGCACGAAAGTCGCAACTATTGATTCATCCGGCCCCTTGCTAACTGCATGTTGCAACTGTTCTTCTGCTTAAGGGGAAGCTCTTTGCAACTCTGCGCATGAGTTTATCTTTTTTATATCTTTTTGTAATTTTGTTTAATCGGTTTTACATGTTTTTTTAAATCTGTTCTCATTTTTTCATGTTTCTTTTTTTCCTTGTTTTTCTTTTGTATCTTTTTTTAATCTTTGTGTATCTTTTTGTATTATATTTTTTAATCTTTAGTATCTTCCTATTAGAAGAAAACAATAGATACTAAGATCAGACTAAGTGTCCGGTATCTAGACTATCTACTTACAATCTCTTATATCTGCATTATCTTGCCACGAGGCTTCTTAGTGTCCGGCTCGGCTTCTCCGCTAGCGCGGCCGCGAGTGGCCGCGCCACTGGCCGCGCGTCCATCTCCGCCTCCGAAGCGTCGGCCAGCGCTGGGCAGCGCCCCATGATATCACGCACTTGACCCGTGAGCCCGCTCAAAGTGGCGGGCTTTCTCCGCGGAAGCATTTCGACCACCGGCTGCGCCGGCTGCATCCCCTGCAGCCCAAGCAGCGCTTGCTGCAGCATGGCTGCCGCAGCCTCCTGCAGCTGCTGCTGGCGGCCCTGCCTGGCCGCCGCCCAGTGCAAGCGCGCTATTCGTGCGCGGCATCTGTGATGTTGGCGGCCTGCATCTTGTCAAAGACGTCCGCAAAAGTCGCCCCGTAGTCCCGCTGAAAGGCGTGAAGATCTTCCGGCAACCTCTGAACCCATTGCGTCGGCTTTGGGCGTGCCGGAGCACCCTTGCGCCAGAAGCACTTCACGTGCAAGAAGAGCTCGTAGGCGCGGCCGCTCTCGAAGGGCGCATCGTCTCCCCGCACTGCAAGAAGCGTCGCCGCCATGACTCCGAACGTTTGCTCGCTCGGGGCGGGAAGACCGAGCCTCTCCATGAACCGCGTCATCTCCTCGAGGCGCGCGGCGCGTGGCCGCTGCGCGAGCTCCTCCACGAAGCAGCGCGGGAAGTACGCGGGCATCGCGCTGTAGTCCTGCAAGCTGTACGCGCTGAAGTGCGCCATTGGGGCTACGCCGCTGCGACAAAGGCCGCGCGGAGCACGCGCCAAAAAAAAAGAAAGAGAACGGCTGCGGCGCAAAGCAAGCATCAGCGAGACACGCATCTGCACATGCATCCCCTTAATTTCAACACAGCGATCTCATGAATATGCGCAATTTGCGTTTTCGCTTTGTCGTCATCCATGCCAAAATCAGGTTTTTCTGGGCTCTCCTCCTTGGCCGCGAACTTGAACTTATTTGAACTTATTTGAACTTAGGGAACTTAGGGAACTTAGCCTAAACAACTTATAAGTTAGTTACAGTAAGTCTCTCAAGTTAACTTACGGTAGAACTTAGCACAACCTCTACAAGTCAGGTTATAAGGTCTACTAGACTTTAGCATAACCACCACACGATCTAGCAGGGACGTCCGAAGCGAGAGAGAGAGGGCTAGGGATAGTCGGGAAGTTCTTCGGGGATTGGAGGCCATCCATGACCGTGAGGGACCGATAGGTCCTCCGGCGATTGGTGATACCCCGAATGTTCCCCCTTTTCCCAACATCACCTTTGGAGGTCCATTGAGTCAGAGAGACGCGAACTCGAACCGGGTTACTGGTTCGCCGAGGATCACTGAGCGGGCTGCCGATGTCGTTAGGACAGGTGCCAGGGATGGTCGGCTTGCCGATGCGCTCGGAATCGAAGATCGTCCGTCGATCGCTAGCCCGTTAGGGCGAGACACCAGTGACCTTGAAACGCTGAGGTCTAGTAACGAGTTCACACCTCAATGGGGCTCGACCGCCAGGGAACGTAGTGTTTCTGCGAAAAGGCCGTCACCTCTCGCCATTGAGACCGATAGGTCGAAGGCAAGGAGGGCTAGCCCCTCACCTACGGGTTTGGCTCTGCAGGATGAGGAGATGCCCGACCCTGCTGATGTTCATTCACATTCATTCTACTCCTGAGTCTCGCGCATCCAACGTTGATCCCCGATCTGGCGATAGCCGGAGAAGGGGGTCTACCCCGAGTAGACCACCCAGGATTGATGATTGCCCTGTGGGCGACCCTAGAAGACATGCCGGGGCTAGTGGGGCTCCTGAGAGGATCGAGATATCGACCCCTCCCGCCCTCAGATCCCAGTCTTCCGGCGAATCAGGTGACGTCAGGGCAAAGGAGATGTTTGAGTTGCACATCCAGGAGATGCTCGAGAGGGGTGAGGTTTCTGGCTCAGTCGCGAAGGCGTTTCATATTTTTGCGGACCAAATCAGGTTACTGAACGGTCAGGTGAGTTCCTTGCGAAGGGAATGGAGCGACGAGAGCCGACAGACGAAGGACAAGGTCGATCGCCTGGCAGCTGAGGTTGCAACTCAATCTGATGCCGGGAGGATGCGTATGATAGTTCAACGGTTTGCGAGGGAAGTTATTCCCGACAGCAAAGCCATTGTTAGGCAAGCCATCGATGAACAGGCTGAAGTCGTGGAGCAGAGGATCAACCTACTGTCCCACGAGGTTCACGAATTTGTCAAGGACAATGAGGCCTCGACTGATCGGCTTCGTCAGGTGATTCAGGAGAATCGTGAGGCTGTCCACAGGAGCCATGCTGCTTCCGAGGATGAGATCCTTAAGGACCTGGAAAAGCTCGAGAAGCGGATGTTCTCGGTAGAGAAAACCTTCGGGATGAGGACGCCAGCAGGTGAATGGAGTTTGGATCCTATCGCGCAACCGTCCGATAGGGCCAGTAGCAGTGTGGTGAACGCGAATTTCAGGGAGTTGAACCTGAAGCTCGAGAAGGCTCTCCTCGAACACGAGAAGTTTGCTAAGTGGGCCTCCGAATCTATTGGTGGCATAAATGAAGAGCAAACCATTCTTGCTAATCGGATGTCGAGGCTGCAAAGTGGAAGGGGTTCACAGGCGATCGATAGATCATCAGGGCCCGTATCCCCGCAGGACTGGCATGAAGCAATTGACGAAGTCAATCGAAAGATCCAGGATCTATCTCGTGGAGTTCAACGCCACCATGGGGACCATGACGATGTCCTTGCAAGGTTTGAAACCTTGAAATCCCGTGTTGAGCAGTACGAGGCGAGTTCGGGAATTCTGAATCAAGTTCTTGATGACATCAGAAGACAGATCCGCAGTCTCCCTGCGAATAGTGACCAAGCGCGGTCTGCCGTTAGGCGTGAAATTGACTCGTTCCGGAGTACGCTTGAGGGCGCTATGCGGAGAATCAGCACTGTTGAGAGTAACATGCGTACTCTTAATGGAATGAACAACAGGATCATGGCTCAGCTCTATGAAATCGAAGGTCATGTTGATGAAGCTGCTGTCATTATTCAAGGTGCCCAGGACAATCAGGCTAATCCCCCACAGCCTAGAGAGAGACGGAACGTCGGATACGACGCTTTCGCAGGGCAAGGACACAGAATCAGGTCTCCGACGCCCACTCCCGGAGAGGGTAATGGTCGGGGTACTGGCCTTCCGGTGAGACCAGGCGGAGGTGTTGAATTGGTTGATCACGCTTTGCCAGATGTGCCCGGTAGGGTCGATCCTTCAGGCATCCCATTAATCCCGATAGGGAGAGGGCTGATAGCAGGAGCAGGAGGGCTCGGGGGTTGCCTGACAGGTCGCATTCGCCGCCAGGGCGTGCGAGGGATGGCCCCCGCGCGCGTGCAAGGGGGGATATTTCTGTTTCTCCCGGTAGGGATGTGGGTAGGAATAGGAGCCCGAGGCCTGCTGTCGTCCCCGATAGGGGATCTGAGGTCCGGAGTCGGCAATCAAGGGGGGAGAGGCCGATCCGCGATAGCGGGAGCATCTCTCCGAGTTTGGACAGGCCGATCCGCGATAGCGGGAACGTCTCTCCGAATCCAGGCCGTCATCCAGGAGGTGGTAGGGGTAATAGGGCCCATGCCGACATCCAGAGTCCCGGTGATGACTGGAGGACTCCTGGGAGTAGAGCTAGTGCCGACGTTCAGAGTCCCGGCGATAGGTGGGGGACTCCTGGAGCTCCGTCTGATCGTGGACAGGCCTCTGCGCCGGCCGCAAGAAGAGCTCCCGGTACCGGTGGTCCAGGTGCGCCAAAGATTTGTGCCCTCGACAATCCCAACGACCGTAGGCACCCGGACGCTGAGTTCTCGTGTGTTACGTGCAGTCGTGAGTTTTGTGGGCTTTGCCGGGGTGACGACGGGGACTGTTGCAATTGTCAGTTCTTGAAAATGAAGTGTTGGGCATGTCGCAAGAATGCCCAGGAGGTCTCAATATATTTCTGCACCGATTGTGGGAACCACGTTTGTGAGGATCACAGTTATTTTGGAAATGACGGCCTCGAGCGATGTGCGCGCTGCAATATTCGGCATGAGCGTGATATCGCTGGACCGCCTCCTCCTCCCCCTCCTGGGGGAGGAGGTGGGCAAGGCGGACCACCCGGTCAAGGTGGGAGCGGAAGCGGTGGTCACGGGCATGCTCCATTTCCACCACCGGGTCCTGGACATCCTGGCGGAAGGTCCCACTGGACCTCCTGGAGGCCCGAGTGGAGGGGCTCCTACCGGGGGTTACCCTGGTGGAGCGCCTGGGTTCTATGGTAGTGCTGCTGATACTCAGGGAACTGGGAACAATCAGTATGGTTCCAGTTTCTATGGTCCTGCCTACGGAGGAGGCGTTAGCCACCACGGGGTTGGCGCTGGCGTTAGCCAGCCCAACGATGCTGCAGGTTACCCCTCGAGTGTTGCAAGTGGCGGTAACCTTGGGCCAGGTCTCAGCCTTGGCTACAGCGTTAATGGGGCCGGTAGGCAGGGAGATGGTGGTCTTCTCCCTGAAGCCTTGAGGGGGGATGATGGACGGGACAGGTGCACTAAGTGTAGCAGTCCCTGAGCCTAGTTTCCCTCTTGTCCCTTGCGTTGGCTGTGGAATGAGGGCGTGTGAAGTTTGCTGCCCTATGCCTGCTAGACTGTGTGAAAGTTGCAGGATTACTTCATGTACCCCGATAGGGGCTCTGATTTCCACCGTTGTCGATAAGGATCGGTTCCATCACAAGTGCAACACGATAGTGTTACCTGCTGAGCCGACAGCTGATAAGCTGCGGGAGTGGCTTTCCGAGATAAAGGAAAGGGTCAGGAATGCTTTCAGCTTTGATTCTGACTACGCGTTAGCGTGGATTTCAGAGACTGAGAGGCTTGACTATGATGCTCTTGGTGGACCCTGCAAGTACCCGATTTTGGATTCCAATTTCACGAGTGCTATCAGGGAATGTATCAAGACCAGGGCTGTTAGGGACAAGATGAATCGCCTGACCGAAGCCGCTCAGAATATGAGTCCTCCCCAGGGTATCAAGGGGAGACAGATCTTGAAGCTTCTGCTGAACCACCTGCAGACTGGGGTCGAGGACGACCAGACCTTCAAGATTGCCGAGTTGACTAGTCTCAAGTGTCGGCAAACAGGTCACTCCGACGATGAAGCTAGGCTCCGGAGTTATCTGAGCACCTGGGACAATCTCATTTCTGGGATCAGGAAGAAGATCGATGATGGGGTACTATTAGCTGTGTTCATTGAGAACGTTCGTCATCTACGCTGTATGCGGCCTGACATCGAGAGGTGGGATCGCGATGTGACCGTTAGGTCTTTCGCGTGGCTTTATAAGGCTTGTCAGGACTGTGTTGAGCGATGGCAGAAGCGACAGAACACGCTTCAGATGTACCAGACGTTTCATGAGCAGAGATCACGATCCGGCTCTCACTCCCGTGAGAGGGATCGGCATCCCGGTGCTCCTGGTGTTGTGCGGCGGTACGACCCACTTGCCAGGAAGAGTGATCCGAGCCCTTCAAGGTCCATTAGGTCCGGAAGGGATGGGAAACCCGACGGGAAGCCAAGGTCATCTTCGCCCGGAAGAAGCAGCCAGAGGGACAGAGCTTCTCCTGGAAGAGGCAGTCAGAGGGACAAGCGCACGCCGTCTCCCAAGTCGCCGAGAAGACAGTCCCCCGCTGGGCCTGCTGATCGGGCATGCTGGGAGTATACGAAGACCGGGAAGTGCCAGTATGGCCGGGAGTGCAGGTTCGAGCACGACAAGAGCCCAAGGAACCCCGCTGCGCCCTCTACGCCGAGGAATGGAGATAAGCCCGTTAGGGACAAGCCTATGTTCTTCGGATACTGCTACGACTGGATGTATGGCAAGTGCACAGCTCAGCCGTGCAAGTATCTGCATCAGAAGCCACCACCAGGTACGAAGCCCATCACGCCTCGTTCCACTGCTGGTCCGGTTGTTGAGGACGAAGAGGGGGATACCCCTAGATCGCCCACGCCCAGTCCTCCCGATAGGGAGGCGAGGCGTCTCGACAGCCCCGCTCAAGGATTGACGGATTTTTAGGCGGGGCGGGCCGTTACCCTGAGGCCAACCGAGTTGCTGTGGCGTGTCCTGCTATGTGGGCTGTTGCCCCAGCTACCGGTGGGTCTGCACCGGGTTGCCTCCCTTCCTGCGTTAGCAGTTGGGAGAAAAGCGAGCGAGACGCATTGTTCTTCTCCGGTACTACTGGTGGAGGTCCTAAATGGGACCAAGTCATTTGGAGAAGGACCGTTGACGCGAATGGGACCGTGATCGAGGATATCGGGGTGCACTTCAGTAATCGCCGAGCGACCTTGTTCAGGAGACTCCCGAGACGAAGTGATACTAAGACAACGTTCTGGTACTGTGACGATGCGGAGGTTGTACTGTCCTGGAGGAACAAGTACTTCCCGAAGGGTCCCGATAGGGAACCTCTCAGGGTCAAGATTCCCGA
Source organism: Effrenium voratum (assembly GCA_963377175.1). NCBI lineage: Eukaryota > Dinophyceae > Suessiales > Symbiodiniaceae > Effrenium > Effrenium voratum. Next base: position 393,122 of record CAUJNA010003553.1, read on the forward strand.
TCTCCCTGATGTGTTTGTTGTCTCAATTGAGAGTGACAATACGGGCAGGATCGTGAATCGTTGCCGGGAGGCTGGGTACAGCCATCCGAGTGCGACTAAGTTCCCATCACGCAAGAGAATTGCTAGGGAGGTTCAAAGTGCTCTGATAAGAGCAGCAGCTGTTCATGCCCAAGTGCTCTTAGACAATGACGAGGACATCGACACCAACCCTGGGGATGTGCGGGGACATCGCGTTGTTCGAAAGCCGAAGTACACTCAGAAGGTTGCTGCACCCGTTGGATACGGCGGGGTGAGGTGGCTGGTAGATACTGGCTGCCCAATGGATCTGGTCGGTCTTGGTGATTTGAAAGGACCCGATAGGGCCCTGATTGCCAAAGGCGGACACACTCACGCGCTGCACACTGCTAACGGGGCGACTCGCACCGCTGGTCGTGTTGATGCTGATGTCGGCAACCTGGACGAGGTGATTGAGGCACACGTCCTTGAGTCCACTCCATCCATCATATCCGTTGGAAAGCGCTGTATGGATATGGGATACTCGTTTGTATGGGCTGCAGGTTGCAAGCCTACTCTCACGTGTCCTTCGGGCCGGACGGTGACATTGGATGTCATCAACAACGTGCCATATCTTCCTCATGGTGACACTCAGTTCGTTTCTCCCACTCTTGATGATGCTGAGCCAATCCCTGCTATGCCTGCCCCCGGGGCGGCGTATCGAGGGCTTGAAGCCAGCGAGACTCCGCCGTGTAGGTCTGAGCTTACGGCCAAGAGTGAGCTACAGGACACCTGGCGCACTGAGCGGTCGGGCCATGTTGTGAAGGAGCACCGGCTTCCGCGTAAAGCAAAGTTTGTGCCGACAGGCGATGATTGCCCCGTTGGAGTTGATCGATTGGACAACTACAGGAAAACTGTCGTTCATCGAAATGGGGTTACCCATGAGGTGCTGGTTGATAGTCTATGGGAGTTATCCGAAAGAGATCAGCATGCGATAGCATCCGATGTCCCTTGGACGGGTGAAACGTGGTTTCGGGTCAAGTGCGAGACCGTTGCTCTTCCCGGAAAGGCGGAACAGGGGGGTGAGGGCGATAGCCACTCACCACCTTTTCCTGGCTCGGGGGAAGGGGATGATGGTGACATTGTCGAGATAACCTTTCTCTCCGGACTACGCACAGAGGCTGAGTGGCGGGCAGATGCTAAGACGCTTCGCCATATGCTCACGCATCTCCCGAAGAACCCCTATTGCCCGCACTGCCAGCGTGCGAAAATGGAGAATGTCAAGCTTCGCCGCAAAGGTGGTGCTGCTGCGCATGACGTGGTAAGTTTCGGGGACCTAACCACCGCCGACACGATGGTGTTGAGAGGATTGAAGGATCGAGGCTTTCATGGCGAAGCAGACGCGATAGTGTTCTATGACCTCGCTACTGACTACCTCGAAGTCCTTCCTGTGCAGTCCAGATCCCGTAGCAATACGCTGGAGGCATTTCGCAGGTTTGCAGGGGGGCAAACTCTGAAGTTAGTGTACAGCGACCAGGCCCCAGAGCTGAAGAATGCTGTCACTACGCTTGGAGCATTGCACCGGCTTTCTACACCGGGCATGCCCAAGACCAATGGCCTGATCGAGAACAAGGTCAAGCTCGTTCTTCATGGGGCACGTGTGCTCCTGCGTCAAGCTGGATTTGAACCTCGATGGTGGCCATTTGCCGTTAGGCATTTTTCCATGGCAAGGAATATTGAAAATCGCGGTGAGGGATCACCGTGGATGCGACGCCACGGTGACGGGAACTTCAGTGGGGTCATTCTGCCGTTTGGTTGTCTGGTCGACTTCTACCCCATTGCTCCCAAGATTCGCAGGGATAGAAAGGGGGGGGTTCAAAACGCCCAAAACGACTTCAGACATGCTGGAAAGATCGACTCAGAGGACGTTGATGAAGGAGGAGACCACTGGATCGCAAATGAAGACGAGAAGGTTCTCACTCGCGTCCACGTTGAAGCGCGAACCGAGCTCTTTATCCCGATAGGGACGAGCTGTCCAGTCAAGATCAAAGACCTTGGCAGGAGGCGGAGCACAGTCCTCAACTATCTGGACGGATCGACCGAATTTGTTGTTGACGAAAACTGGCTCCAGGCCGAGAACGACCGTGGAGGTAACCACGAATGGACTGGAGAAACTCATTTCGACTGTGATTTTGATCAGATCGATGAGGACGAGGCCGAGATCTATGAGAACGAGGAGTATGAACCCGAATGCAACGACGAGCCGGACTTTGTTCCCATTGATGAGGTAGAGGTTGAAGAGACAAGCGTCACTACTGCCCTGCCCGCCGAGAAGAAAGAGCGGGACTTCATCAAGATAGAGGAGGATCCGAAGTTCGCCCCATCTTCCAAGCCAGGCCTATTTCTGGGCTATCGGTTAGAACCAGGGGGGCTGTGGAAGGGCGACTATCTCGTTGCTGATCTCGAGCACATCCAAAGGGGTCTCAGGAAACCAAGTATACACCAGGTCAAACGTATCTGGAAGAACCCTGAGGAGCCCTACGTGTTCCCGATGTTGGCATCCTATGACGCTAGGACTCGGACCATTCGGGAGGCGTTAGCTGACCGAAGGGCCGACCTAAAGCCGAGTAAGAAGATCAGGGATGAATTCGACTTTGATGAAGGTCGATTTGATGATCCTGATGATGATGACGATGACCAACAGGACGAGGGGGGCGGTAGCTCTTCCAAGTCTGATGGGGCCATTCAGAGCAAGGCTGTCCAAGGGAGTGGTGACGCGTGCGTCTCAGATTACTGGGAGCGGCGCGACGAGGACAGCGCCTGGTATCGCATCCACGTTGAGGTGCGGAAGAAGTTCTTCGGGACGACGAACGAGGACCTTCCTCCAGGTGGTCCTTCGCATGAGGAGCTTGACACCGTTAGGGTCACGCACATGCGGGGGCTTGATGCCGTTGGAAATTGGGTGAGAGACGATCGTCATCACGATGCTCCCAATCATCGGCATTTCACGCGTGGATTTTGGACTGGTGTGACCATCCTTTTTGATAAGGGATGTGCTCCCCACGGTAGGTTTAAGCCAAAGGAAGAAGGAGCCAAACCTGCCGGAGGTCCGAAGAAGGGTCATAAGCTGCACGGAGACAGGATCGACTATGGCCAGTCCGCCGATAGGCGTGAGCGGCCATACGCAGGCACCGGAAAACCCAATTCAATTCGATGCGATAGTTGGAGACAGATGTCCACCCGGTCTCGGGAGATATATGTTCAAACCGAACGGGAGTTATCCCTAAGGGAAGAAAGACGCCGCGAACATCCTGAGAGGGACCCGGCTGCTCCAGCGCCTGGCCGCAAGCTCCTCATCGAGTTTGCGTGTGAACCTGACTCGCGTTTGTCCGCAGTGATGATGGAGTGTGGAGGCGATGCAATTCGCGTTCACGTTGGCTCATTTGACATCACCAAAGCCAAAGACGTTAGTCGGCTTATTGGGATCATCGAGGATAATCCTGGGTGTGACCTGTGGGCGTCAATTCCGTGCGGACCGTGGAGTACATGGCAGTATGTCAACCTTTCAATCCACGGTGCTGAGTTTGCATCACACCTGAACGATCTTAGAAGGAATTCTCAGGTTATGTTTGCGGCGTTCCTGCGGGCCTCCCGAGCCGTTAGGCGAGGAGGGGGCAGGGTTGCATTTGAGTGGCCTAGACACTGTCTTGGATGGAAGCAACCGTTCATGCAGAGGTTTCTTGCTGATCCTGATGTCGAGACCGTGGATTTCGACGGCTGTGATTTCGGGATGCAGGACAAGGACGGTGTGCCAATCAGGAAGCAGTGGAAGGTTGCGACGACCTCCAAGGAGCTCATTGATGAGCTGTCAGGTCGGAAATGCAAGCACGAGAAGGGATACCTTCATGCACGCATTGAGGGGTCAGTCACCCCAACGACTGCTCTCTATCCGAGTGAAATGTGCGAGGCAATCGTTGGAGCATGGTACCCGAACGGCACTTTCAAGAAGGTCGCGAATGCAATGCCGGTCGAGGTTGACCCGGTTGAACAGCGATGGAAGAAGAAGCCGAATACCTTGTACGTTAGTCTTAACAGTGAGGCTGCCAAGATCCCGACGCGGGCTACTTCGGGGAGTGCGGGTTTGGACACCTATGCCTCTGAGGGAGCATGTATTCCCGCAGGGGGGTCAGGCTTGGTCAACACCGGAATCTCGATAGAGATGCCCGCTGGGGTATATGCTAGGATAGCTCCCAGGTCAGGACTAGCCGTGAAGAACAGGATCGCTGTAGGCGGTGGGGTCATTGATCCCGACTACGACGGAGAGATCAAGGTCATCCTCTTTAATCATGGGGATGAGGACTTCATCGTAAATCCTGGGGACCGCATTGCGCAGATCGTACTGGAGCGTGTCATGCTCATTGACGCGTCGATCGTCCCTAGGAAAACCAAGCGGAGAACCGATAGGGGATCCGCGGGTTTCGGAAGCACTGGTATAGCTGCTGCTGCCCCTATGATTGGATCTGACGGAAAGACCTTTGAGTTTTCTATGCCCAGGGGGGAGATATCCCTCTCTCATCGGCCAAAGAGCTCGGGTGTCTTTCCTCCCTTGTACGCTTGTGTCGCTAGACCTGTGAACAAGAAGGAACAAGCTGGAATGCCAAGGCTAAGGCCGCTCTTCAGAAGGAGTGGGACAAGTTAACTTCGCAAGGATGCTGGGACTTGTCAACTGTCCAAGAGTGGCATGATGTTGCGGCCAAGGCACGTAAGGAGGGGGAGAAGATCCATGTTGGTAGAATTTTCGACATTTGTGTCGAGAAGAATCACGAGCTGCCGGAGGACGATCCGAATCGCAAGTATAAAGGGCGAGTCGTGTTCGAGGGATGTTTCGTCCGTGATGAGATCGGGCATTGGGCCCTGTTCTCCGAGAACACCTCCTGCCCCGCTACTATGGCGGCGGGTAAGATGGGTGATGCTCACGGGTTACTCCCAGGGAAGTGAGTGATGGGGAGTCCGCGTACACTCAGGCCCGCTTGAAGGGAAAGAAGACTTGGGTGAGGATTCCTCGTGACCAGTGGCCACCTGAGTGGTTCGACGGCAGCGGAAATCCCAGATATAAGGATCCAGTCGTTGTCCTCGTGCTCGCACTATATGGACATCCGGACGCTGGTACCTTTTGGGAACAGCACTGCGAGGCAATGCTGAAGAAGGTCGGATACGTCAAGGTGAAGGGTTGGGCCAGCGTGTTTAGGCATGAGGAGCTCGACCTCTTCCTTGTCGTGTACGTGGACGACTTCAAGATGAGTGGGCCGGCGAAGAATATCGCAGAAGGATGGGCGCTGATCTCGAAGGTCATCAAAATGGAGGAACCAAGGCAGCTCAAGAGATATCTTGGCTGCGAGCACGAATTCACGCAACAGGTGGTCAAGGGTCACTTTGATCCGAGACTGGCGTGGACGGTCGGCAATCCTCCTGATAAGGAGCAGCCCGACTTGAGGTTTGGTCCAGAGGGGTTACTCTCCAAAGACATCCCCAAGCCGGAAACCACGATAAGGTTCATCAAGTACAGCGAGAGCAGCTTCATGCAGGCGTGTGTCGATAGATACATTGAGCTGTGTCAGGGAAAGTACCCGAAGAAGCTGCAGAAGGTCGAAACTCCGTTCCTGGACGAGAGCAAGCCGGAGTTTGACGAGAATTCCGTCAATCCTGAATTTGACAAGCTCTTCAACCAGGCGATGGACATGGAGACCGTCAATGCGCAGCCAGGATGCCTCGGAAATGACGCGGCGGCGGTGTCTTCGAGCGCCGGGAGTGAGGGCTACCTTGCTAAACGCGCAGACGGGACAATGCATTCCTTTGGACGATCCGACTTGGGTGCCGGAGATTGCATCATCACACCTGCTGGTGGGGACGATCACTACGATCGCATCGCACGTGGACTGCGCCCTTGGGCGCGCGTGGCGGATGCCCATGTTCCATCCGCAGCTGATGGCGGCAACAGCGATGCTGGAGAAGCTGCAGAAGTACTTCAACGCGCTGAACGAAGCGGTGCTAGGTAAGCGGTTGGGGACTGCGCCATTCAGCATGATTGCCGGCCACCTTGCTCCGGAGTTGCGGACTATCCCGACGAGGGAGCAGATGCCCGACACGCTGGCGCAATCAGCGGCTGAGATTATGCTATCTCATGTGTCGGCATTGTCCCATTCAGGGTCTACTTCCGATAGGAAGGAGATCCTCGATAGGGATGGGCTCCCGTTCGGGAAATCATGGTTTGAAGATGACCCTGAAGGAGCCACTTGGCCTGGGCACCATATGGCTGGGGGTGTCGCTGTCCCGCTGAAGCCGAAGACGAAGATCGTGTGGGGAAAGCGACCACATGTGGACGACGAGGGCGACGTGGATCCTGGGGCGAGCTCGTCGGGGCAACCGAGGACCGAGCCGGCCCCCGATAGGGGCGTCGGGTCAGGAAAGGATGATGATGTGACTCTTCCTGACATTGGGAAACTGTCCGTGACGGAAAAGAAGAAAGACGACATGGACGTGGATCAGGAAGGCTCCAAGAAGGATTCCACCGGGACGAAGGAGCCCACGCCTCGGGGTACTGAGGCTGGGAAGGGGGCTACCGTCGAGGAGTACCGGAAGACTGCTCCTAACTATGAGTACAGCGGGGAGGGAGATGATCGAAGGATCCTTCCCAAGAACACTCCGATAGACATGGAGAAGTCGCTGCCGGCCGAGGTAGCGCTCTTGATTCCGAGAGCAGTGGCCACGCAGAAGGAGGCTGAGGAAGCCGAGAGGGCCGCAATGGAGGCCATCCGCGGGGACTATAGGCTCCCGGATGTGGGTCAAGAAGACAGGGAGAAGGTTGACCCTTACACCGTGACGGATGAAGACTTGGCTGCGTCGGTAGACGCGTTGACTAGGAGGTTGAGTAACATGCCTGAATGGTCGGGCAATCTGATCGACCCTGCGAAGTCTGCTGAGCTAGTCGCGGCGAGATGGGGCGGAAAGGCGAGTTATGACAAGCCTGAGGCTCCACTGACTGGGGCTGGGATGAAGAGTGCGTCATTGGAGGATCGTGCCTATGCCTTGTCGCAGCTGAATCAGATGGTGAACTTTCACAAGAAGCACCTATGCTCTGGGCGAGGAGCGCCTATGGTGAGTGCGGCTGCCCCCAGTGGACCCTTTGCTCCCGATCAGCTGGATGATAGCAGGAGGTTCAGACCTAGTGAGGCGGCGAGCAAGATGACTTACAATCTTGTGATATTGGATGGGAGGAAGGATTATCTTGCCGATAGGCGGGAGATCAATCCAGAGCTGAGGGAAACTGGAGTTATCCCTGATGAGGCCGTTACCTGCCAGATTGTGGTTCCCTCGAAGACAAAGTTGGGCGAATACCTCCCGAACTACGAGGAGACCGTGGGCACCGTTGCAGGGCGGGAGGCGGCTAAGGAGTTGATGAGACTGCTCTCGTGCGATGGTCATCAATTCAAAGAGAGTCTCGGAGTTATTCGAGGAACGCGTGCTGAAGGAGACCGGACGTGAGGCTGGAAACTGGGTGAAAAGTGACCAGGCCATCTGGTTCCTGAAGGAGATCTCGGGCATGGAGAACGCTGAGATGTCTTGGAAGTTCTTCATTCCGACGCTCAAAGCTTTCCCGATAGGGCAAGTTGAGGCGATGCTCATGGTCATGTACGACGGGAATGGTGTCCTCCTCAAGGAGAGCACTAGGTTGGTGGCCGTTAGGCACACGCGGATCGGACGCGACATGAGTTACAGTGCCGTTAGGCATAGGTACACTCAAGAAGATGCACCTGGCGGATCTCTGATGTACGAGATGCATTGGAATGAACTCCCCATGGTGGGGTACGTCATCATGAAGTTCTCGGACTTCCGGAAGGCGGTTCAGCTCCAAAGGGTGAGGCGAAACGGAAAGGCCATGATCGAGATATTGATCACGAGGCCCGATGTGTACGAGACCATTGGGGATGGTAGGCAGGATGAGGGCCTGATCCCACTTGTGGGAGCCATGGCGCCGGATGCCGAGGTATCGCCTTCGTGGTATGTCCGAGACAGGCTGCGGAACTACTCCGGTAGATACGTGGTGGTAATGGTGGACCTTCGGGTGCATTGGTCCTTGGTTGGGCCCGTGTTTTTGACAAGAAGGAAGACTCTGGCCGTTAGGAACGAGATCCACATGGGAGCTTGGAAGGCGGCCTACATGTACGATGATTACACGATAGTGTACCATCGGGCATGGGACTATGGTGACTTCACCCCCGTTAGGGGAGAGCGCAGGCGATCGCGGGAAGAGGTCAGGTTGAATGTGACTACCACGTTCTGTTTGAGGTGTGCGGAGATGACGCCAAATGGGATGCATTTGTGTCCTGGATGCGCGCTCCCGGTCTTTTACCCGAACTTTATCCCCAACGCGGAGGAGAAAGACTTCGAGAGTTGCCACATCGTGCCGGAGTGGGTGAGGACCATGGGGCAGTTCAAGCCCAAGAGGATCCCCACCGAAGTGGTCGGAGTCATCAAGAGGAACTTGATTTCCTATTCGATGGCGTCTGATCTGAGGATGACGGTGCAGAGCGGCATCAGACTGCCCCCTTATCTTGGTGAGGACAAGGGAGGAGTCGATGCGGCGTGGGATGAGCTGGCGAAGGTGCTCTTCCAATTCTCCTATGTGTCGGGGATTTCGGCATCGGATGCGTTCGTGGAGAAGTGGGTGGCGAAGCACCTGATTTTGACCAACCAAGTCGATAGATTTGAGTCGGTTACGGAGTACTTCCGGGCTAACCCAAGGCATGCTGCCCAGTGGGGTAGGCGTATGACGACTTCCGTTAGGAAGTTCGCTCGCCATGACACGTACTTATCCTTCTACATCCCGATGGCATACGTGATTGGCTCCGCGGCTGGGCATCTGACCTCATTCTATCCGACCCATCGAAAGGACGTGGACATCCTGGAAAGCCATGCATTGATTTCGCAGCTCAGGCAGTACATGGTGTCGGAGACAGGGTACGATGAGAAGAAGAGGTTGAAGGAGGCGATAGCCAAGCTGCAGAAGGCGATCAGTGCCGGACAGTCGGAGCCTCCCGCACCCTTTCGTGACCCGTTCGTCTACGTCAGTGACGAGAGGGTGAGGACGGTTCTTGATGGTCGTCAACCGAACCACTAAACGTGGACATCGAGGGACTTCAATCGGCGCATCATGCTGCGCCAGGTCCTGGTCCCAAGCAGGAGCCGGTCATCAAGGGCGGAAAAGGAAAAGGGAAGAAGGGGGAAAAGGGCGGTAAGGGCGGTAGTCCTTCCGGCCCACCACCGAAGTCAGGTGAAGTGCCAGGTAAAGGATCTGGTAAGGGCGGTAGCCCATCTGTCCCGAAGGCAAAAGCAAAGGATGATGCTGGACCAGCTCCGATGGAGGTTGATGCAACTGTGACTCAACCGAAGAAGACTTGGGTCGAGATGGTGGTTCAAGGAGCCCGGCCGAGTGCGAAGGCTAAAATGACCCCGGTTCCAAAGGCCGAGCCAAAAGGGAAGGCCGCTTCAGTATCTGAGGCGAAGAATGCTCCGGCTCCGAAAGAAGGAGAAGATGGGCGGAGATGACGCTCCTGGCGGTAGCCGGGGGTCGGCTGAAGGGCAGAAGAGAGAAAGGAAGTCCCGTTGGGGTCCCGATGAGACTGCGAAGGAGTCGACGAAGCGGGAGGCATCAACAAGGCCTGATGACGTCGACAGCAGACCAGGTGCGGCAGCGAGAGAGGCTAGTGGGGATGATCTTCACTCCGCGCTTGGCAGATCTTCGGCGAAGGACGCGGTAGCGCCCTTGACGGCCTCCAAGGCAATGGCAAAGAAGCCTGAAGGCGGTGAGATCAGGTTGCAGTCGGCTGAGCGAACTGCGGCGAGCCCGGTGGAGGGTCACTTCCTGGTGCTGCCTGGGAGTTCGGTGGTGGACGCTCCTTTGGCAGTCTCCACCAACAGAGTGCTGAACAAGCAAGTCAGGGATTTCATTAGAAATGGTGAGGACGCGTCAGCGCTGGAGGCTCTCAACCAGATCGTGACGAACTCTCGCTCTGGAAGGAGGCGTAGGGAATCGGATGTCTCCCGTACTCCTTCTCGGAGGTCCGTTAGGACCGTGGACACCAGGGATTCCAGAGAGTCGAGAAGGCGCAGATACCGTCCGCGGCGCGAGGATGATCGAGACCGGAGGAGGGACGATGCTCGTGATCGTCGTGATGATGATTCACTCGATCGGGAGCGAGATCGAAGGCGAGATGATCGCAGGAGATCCGAAAGGGATCGTGATAGGGACCGTGCGCGGGGCGGACGTGACCGGAGGAGACGTGACGATAGCCGGTAGGCTGAGTCACGAGGATTGCGGCCGATAGGCTTGCGTCCATTCTCCAATGGTCGGCGCGGTGCGGAGGTGGTGATGTTCCTCCCGGACCGCTGAGGCGCGGAGGTCATGTCTCTCCCATACCGCTGCTGGGCTGCTGGACGTGTTCATCAGGGAGCAGTGTGAGTGAGAGGGAAAGCAAACTGATGGGGGGGTTACTCCCGGGTTTGCAGAATTCAAGCATTTTTATTCAGGTACGCATGGTCAGGAGTACCTCTTGCCGTTAGGCGAGGGTACTAATGGACATACGTTATTTTTTATTTCATGGCTTCTGATAAGAAAAAAACTTCTTGCATTGTTGATGCAAACAGTTGTGACCTAGTGTCGTCATGTGGACTTTTCCACAAGGTTTGTTGGACAGCGTTACCCCGATTAATTCGGGGTGGTGGCGGGAATTTAATGCCCGGGATGTCGCGCAACTGCCTTTGTGGGTTTGCTCCACCGCTGACGGCGGTAGTGTCCAGCTGTTTGCGGACACATGCGAGCAGTTAAATCCTATCAGTAAATGGCACGCTCCACCCGTCATTTGACGGGCTCCTCGTGAGGGGGGTGTGATTAGCCATGGTTAATATCATCATCAGGGACGTCGCGTTAGTGACCGACCTGTGGTGTTTTGGCTCAAGTTTTGGGTTCCGTCGCGCCTCGAATGGGCGTCGCCGAACCCCTGCGTCGACCGACGGCATCTCGGGGGAGAAAGAGACCTCGGGCCGCCGCCAGGTTGGTAGGGACCAGTCGCGCGGCCTGTTGTCGATCAAGGTTGCGGGTTAACCCTTTTCTTGTTTGGTTTGATTTCCTTTGGTTGTTGTTCTCTGGTGTGTGGGAAACCCTGATCTTTGGGACCGGGGATTGGTTTGCTTTTGGGGAACCTTTCTTTTGTGGCTTGTTTACCCCAACTTACCCATTGCCTGGGCACAGGCTCGTGCCCGAATCACATCATCATCATCAACAACAACTGCAGACTTGCCTGCAGAATCGTAGAAAAGGCCCTTTATGGGAAGCTCCTCAGCTTCCTCACCACAATATACAGCAATTGTCGGGTCTTGGGTTGCTTAAGTTCAAGTCATGGAAACTGGCGCTAAAATGTTTGCCGTGTTGCCAAAACACATTTTGTCCGGAAAGCTACTAAATCAGCTGCGGGGACGCAGCCTGTTCATTCACAAGGCTGCAGCTTGTTCATTCACTGGTCATATTCTACAGAGTCGCCGCTCAGTGAAGAATCGCCTAGCAGCGGAGTATCCATTCGCCTGCCAAAGAAAAGGGAACACGTACCAGGGACTTTCAGCACACTTGATCCATCAGACATCGGAGCCTGAAACAGATCCAGTTCTCTTTAAGCGTTGGTTGCCCTTGGTTCACTGGTGCCCGAGAGGCGGCGGCGCCCACGTCACTGGCCACCTCCGGCAGGGCCCGGCTGGGCGCCTCCAGTGCCACGGCTGCACGGCAAAGGGCTCCGGCGGCGGCTGCCTCTCCATCTACGGCAACCTTATGGCTGAGGGCTATGTGGAGGCGGTGGAGGTGTCGGCCGGGAGCGGCGGCGCCTCCGTGATGTGGGGCTTTGGGCACGCCAGGTTCCTCTCGCTTTCTGTGTCACAGGCCCGTCCCCCAGCGTTGCTGGTGAATGGCCTCGTGGCGGCGCAAAAGCTGACCTCCGGACCATCCAAGTGGGCCCTGGAGGTGAAGGCGTATGAGGGAATCGATGTGAAGTCCGCAGACTGCAGAGAAGTCGCGGAGTGCAGCTTTAAGGTCAACGAAAAGTGGCTCACCAATTTCAGGCAGTTTCTGACTTGATTGAAGGTTTCCTCTTCTTCAGTTTCCCTCTTCTCCCTCTCTGAGGCAAAGCAGACACAAAAGCAAAGGGCAGCAGAGGTTGCAAAACCCAAAGTTTCTTTTGGTAGCTGTATTGGATTGGGGCTGTTTGAGGGCTCCGCCCTCGATGGACAACAAGTCGGCCGAGGAACCGCAATGGCACCCACCTGGTGTGGCCGCTCTGCCGTGCCGGATCCGGCATCGTGGGCGCCGATGCCCGCGAGGATGGCTGGGTCTCCCGCGGGTGCTACAAGTGCCCTGCCGGAGAGTTCCAGTTACACCAGGCAGCAGCTGCCAGGTGCACGCCGTGCCCAGCAATTTGGAAATGCACCAGGAACCAGCTGCAGATGCCAAAGGGAGCCCTGACTGCAAGGCGCACTTCATTCCAGTGTTCCGCATGTGTCAGATGCTGCAAGACGTTTTGGCTGAGGGCATTGGCACGCACTCAAAAAAGGAGTAGAGGTGACAGAGGATTTCTATGTACTCATGGAAATTCCCTCGCAGCGCGCAAATGGCAGCCAAACCCAAGATGCCTTGAAGATAACTGGCACGCACATGTCGGCATCAACACACGCTGAGTCACTGAGGTTGGATGGCGCCCGTCGACCCGGAGAAGCTGCGCCTGGCCGAGCTGAACTTGACCAGGGAGGGAAGAGCAATTCAGTGCTTCAGTGAGGGGGCCTGCCCTGGAGGGCAGCTGCCGCTGGACCCGGTGGAGCCAATGTGCTCAGAAGGCCACGGATTCTGTCGAACTTCCGCCAAGAGGGCTGCAACACATATTGGCCGTAAGACTTGATTTTCAGGTCGGAGATGATTTCCATGGCGGATATCATGCATTTGTTTCCTCCGTGTTTGCTCTTGTGGTACTCCTAAAAGCATGAAGCTGCAGCCAAGTTTTGGCGGTGTGGCCAAGTCGGTCCAAGCCCAAAATTCCTCCGGCCCTCGCCCTGAGGACGAACTGGGGTCCTGTGCGCTGCCTGCACTGCTGGGCATTATGCCACCAAGGGCGAGTGCGAGAAGTGCCAGGAGGCGTCCCAAGACGAGAAGGTGCACCTCTGGGGCACGGCCGCGGCCGTGGCCGCCATCGGCCTCGGCCTGGCTGGCGTGGCGTGGCTTTCGCGCGGCGCGGTGACCGAGCACTGGAAACAGGCCGGGGGACCTCTGGGGCCTCGATTTTAGAAGGAAGTTCATGCTATTGGTGAACAGTCTGGAAAGGCCGACGTGAAGTGGCATGTCCTGAAGGAGCTTGCTGCTCGGCAGGCGGGGGCTGACTTGGATTGCTTTGTCTTGGTTGCCGCGCTTCAGGCGCTGGTTCTTCTTCAAGTAGTTCAGCTGTATGGGGTTCTGGCAGCGCTCGCGCCAGATCCATCCACTGGCCAAGGCCTGGGAACTCGTGTTCGATCTTCGGCCGGAAACATATTTAATTGGGGCCCAGCCGGCACTGTTTTTTTTGTGCATTCGCTCTGTCGTGATATGGCTTCATGGAGCTACTCCCTCGCTTCACCCCAACTCGGCCTAGCTTCCTGCACCCAGCGTGCGACATCACAGCAGCAACGTG
>CAUJNA010003553.1:411872-421243 GCA_963377175.1 Effrenium voratum
GTAGCAGAGATGCTCCGCTCACGTGCCATCATGGAGATGCTGGTGGAGCGCTCTGAGATGGAGCAAGCCTCTAAATCCGACCGAGCCTTCGCAGCACAAATCTGGGCTTGCCTGAACCAGCACCGGCCAGCCAGTTCTTTTTCCAGGTCCAAATGATGAGGCAACGTGAGGACTGCTGAAACGTGTGACCACAAACGGCTACTTGCGAGATGAAGGCATCACTTGCCATCCGCCCCCCCAAATCCAAGTGGCAGGGACCTCTGAAACACGGCGCGCGGACACACAAATTTGTACCACGCTTTCTGGGGTCACCTGCGATAGGCATCACTTGTTGGAGTGCTTTGAAAGCTGAGGCTTCCTCTCTGGCGCCAAGGAGGTATTCTCCAAATATGCTGCATGGCGGCATTGCGGGCTGGGCAATGAACAGGATATCCCCACGCCAAATGCAATACGGAGGCGGAGTTTCTTTGCCAAGCTGAGCATCTCGTCGTTTCTCGGCTTTCATGTTTCCCCAAGGCCTTTTGCCGCTCCGTGTGGATGGAGATGGTGCAGAAGCTCTTGGCCGTCGGGCTGGTCACCGCCACATGGCAGAGCGTGTAAAGACAGACTCTTGCAAAGCAAAGGGAGCCGGCAGACGGCAGCACAACGTTGTCCATTGTTAGGGCCAGTGTTGACGGTGTTCTCATGCTGGCGCGCCAGCCAGGTAATCTCAACAGAGGATGGCCTCCACCTCTCCCTGGCATATGTCCTTGGGATGGCGGCTACGATTGCCGTGGTTCAGCCCTACATCCAGCCACAGGCGCGATCCCTTCGGCAGTTGCATGATGCGAATGCATGGGCGGCCAAGTTTGTATTGATTCTTTGTGAAACAAACTGGGGACGACAGACCGAGCCACGCCGCTCCGTGTCAGATTAACGAGCTCCACTTCTTTTCCTTGCTGTGCTCCTCCGCTGGACGTGATCGCTGTCAGTTCCTGGAGGGCGCGTCAAACCGTAGCGGAGCAAACAAACTGATGCAAACAACGTTTTTCCAGATTGCGGACCTGTCCGCAGCAACAAATCACAAACTTATTGCCACTCTCTTGCATGGACACTGCAGCATGAGGCCTCGCAGCGGCGGCTGTGGGATTTGCTGGAGCTGGCAACCCCAAAGCCGAGTTTCCGCATTGGCTTTGGCTGAGCCGGGTGTCTGTGCTGCTTCCTTTCCTGCTGGCCGCCCGGCAGGCGCGATCTGACTTCCCAGAAGCCATGGACGCAGCTGTTGCTCCAGATTTGCCTACGTCTCACAGGTCCAACGTGGATCTCTGGGAACCTCCACTAAAAGTTTCCCAAACACATTTTTGGGGCGCCCTGCGAGCCGAGCCACTCGTTTGTTGGCAGGCGCTGCGCCCGGACAGCTGCGAGGCTTTGGCCGTGCGCCTCTTTCAGGAGAGTTCAAGAGAGCCCGAGTTGGCCGGTTTTCGCTTATTTTGGGTGAGGGTGTTGAGGTGCCACTTGCTCCCAGCCTTTTGGCTCTGTGTTTTTTCCGGCGATTTTCTACAAACAGACGCCTTCACACACGACAGACGGCAAACAGAACAAGAAGGGGCGCCAAAGCATCGAACCCAGGAGGCGCGGCAACAGCTGGAGGTGCTGCAGAAGGGGCAGGAGGTGGAGCTGGTGGTCAAGACCGTCAGCTTCGTTTGAGTGCGGATGACGCTCTAGGAGTTTGCTTTTTAAAGGTCGCGTAGAAAGTAATATCCACCATTTAGGTAACCTGGCTGGACAACAGATTTTTCTTCTGTTTAGCGCTTCGAAAACTAGTTAGTTTGCCTTTTCGGGGCAACAACCACCATTTTTTAGACCCCATGTTGTTAGTCCGTTCAATGTTTCTAAAGCTAAACTAAGCAAGGCTTTGCTCCTTCAGGGTCGCAAAAAAGGAAACACCATCAGGTGTTAAACCTAACTAGATAATTATATTTTCCATTTCAGGTTCGAACACTAGCCTAAACAAGTTTTTCTTTTTTTCAAATGGCGTAGATATGATTACATTTTGTATTTTTATTTTACGAATCATCACCGCGTTAGGGAAGTGTTTAAAGATTTAATGAAGTTTGTAGGGCTTGTTTGGTCTGAGTTTGGGGGTATATTCTATATTGTTTTATGAAGAACAAAGAAACAAATGGAGAGACAAGCAATCAAACAGGCAAACAAACAAGCAGGCAAGCAAGCTAGCAAGCAAACACAAGTAAGGCAAGCAACTAGCAAGCAAGCAAGCAAACAAGGCAAGCAGGCAAGCAAAGCAAGCAAGGCAAGCATGAACGGACAAATGGCTGGACGGCAATCAGTCAATCAGTCAGTCAATCAGTCAGTCAATCAGTCAGTCAATCAGTCAGTCAATCAGTCAGTCAATCAGTCAGCCAGTCAAAAGTCAGCAGTCAATCAGTCAGTCAGTCAGTCAGTGAATCAGTGAATCAGTGAGTCAGTGCGTCAAGTCAGTGAGTCGGTGAGTCAGTGAGTCAGTGAGCAGTGAGTCAGTGAGCCAGTGAGCCAGTGAACCCTTCCCTTCCCTGTCCCCTCCCCTCCTCTCCCTTCCCCTCCCGTGCCGTCCCGTCCCGCCCCGTCCCCTTCCGTCAGACAGACAGAAGACAGAGAGACAGAGACAGAGAGACAGATAGACAGAGAGACAGAAAGAGAGACAAAGGAAAGGACGAAGAAAGAGGCGGAGACACAAAGACAAAGAGAGAGAGAGACAGAAATAGACAGAAAAAAAGGCAAAGAGAGAGAGAGATAGAGAGAGACAACAAAGAGAGAGAGAGAGAGAAAGAGAGAGAAAGAGAAAGAGAGAGAGAGAGAGAGACGGAGAAAGAGAGAGAGAGAGAGAGAGAGAGCAAGAGGGAGAGAGAAACAGAAAGATAGAGGAGAGATAGAGAGAGCAAAATTTCGGGGACTTCCGGGTCGCGCTAAGAACGCCACGGAAGAAACGACCGGGATGGGTATAGTCGTTCGCCGTAAGCATAATTATTCGGCCGGAGTATCGTTGTAGCGGCTTTGTGGTGCATGGGAAATGCGATTTGGAGGCTATATTGGTTTAATATTTATATTATAATTAAACAGATATGTATTTTAAATAATAAATTAGAATTATAAATTTTAAGTAAATTAGAAATAAATGAACAATTACATTCTCGATTAGGTATTGTTATAGGGAGTTGTTTTTGGTCTAAACTTTGTAGGGTTTTAAGTATTATTTTTAAGTGGTATTGTAAAAAAATATAGGGTAAATCTTGAAATACTATTATTGGTATTATATTTACTTTTACTCTATAAAACGAAACCGTGAAACTTGCTCGTCGCACTTGCGAGCGCTTTCCCGGACCGCTTTTCCGAAAGATCCCGGATATTTCAGAAAATTGGTCTGGACTGCCCCTGGAAGATGTAACCGCTTCATATTTCCTACGGACCGCTTGCCCAAATCTGTCCGGGCTACCCCGGCATATGTGCGGAAGACATAGTGGCTTCATTTTTTGTAGGGACAAGTTTCCCGGAATATTCAAGATATTTCGGGAAAGCGGTCCGGGAATCGCAGCCACCCACCACTTTCTCGAAATATTCCGAATATTTCGGGGACCAGTTTCCCGAAATCTTCCAAATATTTCGGGAAATGCTATCGTCGAAATATCCGGAATATTTCGGAAACATGGTCTGGAGCGCGACTATCGAAATATCCGGGATATTTCGGAAAAATGGTCCGGGCTTTGAACGAAGTCGTTGTGTCTTCTAGATCAAGAGTCGGGGCATATATCTGCCTGTCCATAGCGATTTTGGCTGAAATCTTGCGCCCGTCTTCTGAGAGTTTCGGCTTAGCTTGCGCCCAGGATGTTTTCTGGTCGATCGCGTTTTCGCTTGCGCTTGCAACAACTGCATATGGATCTTTTGAGGCCAACAGCCCGCGGATCCGTCTCACCTTGCTCAGGCGATCGCTTTTCACTGACTCTTTATCGTGACCTTATCGCGACCAGCCCGGCCCTCAGTGCATCTCGCGACCTGTGTTTGGAGAACGGCGTGCTTTTCGCGCGCGAAGAGTATGCATGTTTTAACACATATGACATGAACAAAATATGTATGTGCCTGAGTTGCAAAAAATGTCTTGCCGGCGCGGGCTCTACAAAATTTGCTCCCACCACGGCCTGGGCCTTGGCGAGGGCGTGGCTTAACCACGACAAGCGCTTAAAAAATGAACCTCGCCAAAAAAAAGCGTGAACCTCGACAAAAAAGGTGCGAAGCTCGACAAGAGTACGTGGCACAACACCGACACAAACGCACTCGCAAACACAACAAACACAGACACACATACAGAGAAACACAGGCACAAACAGAAGCATGCAGAGGCACGCAAGCGTGCAGACACCGAAAAACAGATGGACAGAAACGCGGTCATACAAAGACAAAGGGGCACAGAAACGGGTGACCGCGGGAATTGCAACAAGTCTGTTCTGGTCGCATGGCCTGTCACAAGAAGAAGGCACGACGGGACACGACTGACCAATGATGGGGCCACAACGTCGGGGCTAAAGAATGGTGCGACGAGGCCTGTGATTGGTCACACAACAGGACAAGACTGTCGACGGCGCAGCACAGTCCCTAACGAGACAGGACGGGCAAAAGAACTATGCGACGGAAATGACAAGCCCACGACCGGGACCTGCGACGACACGACGGGACGTGTGACACGACGGACAAGTGATAGGCGAGACCATGGGGCTACACGATGTGCATGGGGGCCGTCGACAGGGCGACGGGATGTGCGACGCCGCACGACGGGACGTCTGACAGGCCAAGGCGCAACCGGACACGGGGCCAAGACGACGGGGCCACGACGGGACACACGCGATGGGCTACACGACGGGACGGGGGGGGGGACAATACAGTTCATGACAGGATGTGATATGTTGGGGCTTACACGACGGGATGGGCCATATAAACACCCATGGAGACGAGTCCACGACATCGCCAACATGGGCCAAAGAATTGGAGGAGGGATGTGCCACGGGCGATGTGACGGGACCTGCGACAGGGTACACGACGGGACCGGGGGGGCGACAATACAGTTCATTACAGGATGTGACATGTTGCAGGGGCTTATGCAACGGGATGGGCCATATAAACACCCGTGGGTTACACGACGGCACCCGCGACGAAGGTATTGCGTCACAGGCCACACAAGACGAGTCCACGATGGATTAAGTGACTGCTATACGACAGGCCACTCATCCATGAGGGGACAGCCGCCACCAACATGGGTTAAAGAATTGCAGGAGGGACGTGCCACGGGCTAGGGGACTACGACGGGCCAATACTTGGATGCCCGTGTGTGTTTGCAAGTGTTTGTCTTACATGATATGTGTTTATGCCAACTAAAAACTGTTTGTTTGGTTTGGCTAAACTCGGTTAGCGCAGTTACCAACGTTGAGTTTAGCAAAGTTACATTCAATTTACGGGTCAGTTTACCAACTTGGTTAAATGCGCTAAACTCCTTAATGTTGTGGCCGGAGAAGTAAACATTTTGCTACGGCGCGGAGCGCAGAAATGCAAAAAGGTCCGCGGTATTACCTGCGAAAAACCACAGGGGCCAAAAAATACTGCCACTCAAGCTTATATAAGCGAGCCGTGAAAATGGCCCTGCAGCGCGCGAGCTTGTCCACACGCGACGATTGGCCCTACGCCCGCGCGTGCGGAAGCGAGCCTCATGATCCACGGGGCCCGCGGAATTGCCTGACGCCAGCAAGTTGAATGCATCCAAAAGGGGCGCTAAATCTTGTTAACGTCACAAGCACATGCGTGCGCTCACGTGCCACACACACGCAGGCAAAGCGAGCCACGCAACATATTTTCAGGCCATGACCGTCGCCTTTCGGCCGTGTACAACTTTATAGGCTTTCGACTCCACAATGGATCCTGTTTCGACCCAACATGGATCGTCGTTCATGTCGAACACATGGCGGCCTTCTGGGTGCCAGCCCGACAGACATGTGAAAAGATGCGGCCCTGCTTGAGCATGAAACCAAACCTGGCCTACTGCGAGCTCTGCGTTGACTTGAAATGAGACCACGTCTCCTTTGGAGACTGGCTCGCCTTTGACAAGAGCACGCAAAGATGCTTCGCAAGAATTTACAAAGATCCCCCTTGCCTGGAAGAAACTAAGGAGATCTTGGGAGCCGGCGTGGGGGCTCAAAAGGCACGTCCCCTCCCTGCCATGCCACTCCTCAAGGGCCAGCGCCTGTTGAAGCACCACCTCTTCCAGGAGGCCTCGCTCCCAACTTGAGCCTTTGCTGGCGTTGTGGGATTGATTTGCCCGCTTCTTCAGCTCTTTATGTTTTCGCTCATGCGTCCACAATGAAACCAAAGCACCATGGCGGCGCAATTGGTCTGCAAGGTGGTGGCTGTAGTGCGCCTTTGGGGGGAAGGCTGCTGCTCCGTACGCTGCCAGGCGGTGATGCAAGTGCGATTGCACTGCAGCCTGAAGGGCGTCAGGGCACACCGGCCTGCTCCGTGTTTCGACAAGCAAGTCAAGCACCGCAGCCAGGGCGTTATATGACATCACCTGATGCGGGCAGAAGCCAGAAGCAACCTGACCCTCGCCTACAGTACGCATGCTTTTGCGCAAGAAAAATGTGGACACGGCTTTTCCATATAAGCATGGATTCAAACTGACTGCCATGCATGTGTGTATATATATATATATGTATGCACTAAACAGGGCGTGCTTGAGACAAATTGCAGGCGGGGCACGCACTTGGCAAGGTGACCGTGAGGGTGCGGCACCATGTCTGCGAGCAAAGCCCTGAGGACAGTGTACAAATTCAGGCCCTCGCTGGCTGAAGCCTTGATTTCACCGGAGCCAGGAGTGCGGCCCCGGAAGACTTGCGCGCCGCTGCCCCCCTTGGACACGATTTTACTGGGAAACTTCACATCAGCAACGTATGCGTGAATCATCTCCGAAGTGATCTTGCAAGACCTGTGGAGTTCATCGCACCTTACGTGGCCAGAAACGCGACTCTTTATCAGGCACGTCGCGCGCAGCGCGGCAAAGAAATGTGGCACAAGCACACGGGGGAAAAAAAACAAAAGACATGACATGACATGATGACTTCTTGCCAGCGAGCAGATGCCCGCACTCCGAGTTCCAGAGGCCAGACACTAGGAAAATGTGCATCCAGTCGAAGCAAGTCACTGAGACGGGGCCTCCTTGAAGGTACCTGCAAAATTCCTGGTCCCACAAGGCGCCGTCAGGCGCAAAAATCAAGCTCAAGGCCTTAGCAAAAGACGCGGCAGGGTCCTCACCAATGCGGATCTTTCTGTCGCAGCGGTCGCTGTTGACAACAAAGACACGCCAGTGGCCACCATTGCGATTGATCCTGCCGGGGCCATACCATGTAGTCCCTACTGGTTCTTCCGGCGTTGGGGGCCTTTGCCCAAGTGGATGAGGCGCAGGGCGAGACTTGGGTGTCGCCTTGGCCTTCGGCTTTGCCTTTGGCCTTTGCCTTGCCCTTGGCCGCTGCAGGCGGCTGCTGATCTTCGGTGTCTTCTGCGGCCTGTTCACTGGCCTGCACCTTGCCCTCATCAGCACTTGCCGTGGCCTTTGCCTTGGCCTTGGCCGTTGCTTTGGCCTTGGCCGTGGACTTGGCTGCAGCCTTGCCCTTTGCTTTGGGCTTTGGCTTGGCCTTCTCTCTTTCCTGCAAGGCCTCCATCATGACCTTGGCCTGCTCCTCAGGACTGACGACAGGCACATCCGGCAGCGCCAACAATCTGGGCGACTGGGAAGCCTTCTTCTCAGAAGGTGGACTATTTGCCTGGCTCTCGCTCTCCTCTTTGGTGGGGGTTCCGTCTTTTCCGCTGGGGCTGCTGGCAGCAGCGGGTGTTTTTGTCGGCGGCGCAGCAATTGCCCCCTTCTTCCGAGGATCATCGAAGATCTGCAGCCCTTGCAATGGAACTGCTTGCTGCGGTGAATTTGCAGAAGCCATTCCTTGCCCTAGCTGCGCCAAGCAAGCCAGCATCTGAAACATAGGGTTGCCATCTTGGCTGCTGTGGCACAATGCTTGCATGCAGTCCAACGCAGAGGAAGGGGCTTGGGCTGGGCTCAGAAGTCGGGAGCTCTTTCGCAGCGCGACTGTGTGGGGGAAATGCTGCCCGCCTAGTGGCTGCTCGCGCACCGTACGCGTTCTGCCACCAAGTCTTATAGGCGGGCGACCCGAGGGTGTCTTGGAGACCTTGCGGCAACGCCGGGAAGTCAAGGACGTGCACAGCGTCCTCATCGCGCTCCACCTTCCTGACCTTGGTCTTCAAGCTCCTTTTGAGATCTCGCAGCATGTCGTTTCCGTGCTGCGCGTTCTGGATCTCCACACCACAGGCTTGCCCCACCCTGGCACGCCGTCGGCGCCAAGGCTAGGTTTCTTTAACAACGCCAAGAGAGACAAAAAAAACAACGCACAACATGACCATGGATAGGCGAGCAGCGATAGCACATGGCCACTGGTTGGCTCGGATGGCAGATGTAGCCCGATCTTATACATGCGAGATGCTAGAACATCCATTGCTGAGCGCACCTGTTCCCTGGCGGAGCTGGTCCATGTCAGAAGTGGTCATGTAGGCACCAAAATTTTTCATATTCTGGCGCTGCCTCATGGGCAGAGGCTCCTTGAACCCTTCACCGCCCCGCTTTGCGACAGCTTGCAAGAGCTCTTGTTTCATATCCTCTGGCCAACTGCCAGCAGAGACCTCTTCGAGAAGACGCCCCGCATCTTCAACTTTGGACAAGTTCATGCGGGCGATCCGCTGTCGCCACTGTTTGGCTTGCTGAGTTGCCACATGGTTGAAATTGTCATTCGAAAGCAGGCCCCGTGTCCTATCAAGGTAGGCCGTGGCGGCCTTGAAGCCCTTAACAGCCTCATCCACATCCATGAGTTCCTCACTTGGGCCCAAACGCCAATGCCTGAGCCTGAATTGTTCTGCGCTTGTGCGGCAGGCGACGCTCATGAGCCCTATTCTATAGAAGCAAGCAACGACAAGATGACAGTTCGGCCTGGAGCTCCGCGTCCAGCATCTCCCTGACCAGGTCAGGCGCCAGACTTCGGGCACAACGCTAAGACTGCATGAACTCACGTAAAGTGTGTCATGAACAAGCTGAAGCACGATGTGCGTGTGGCACGCTTTTCCTTGCGCTATCAAAAAAACATTGCAGCTCTTGTCTTAACTGCCCCAGCGGCCGACGCCTGACCTTGCTGCCGAATGAGTCAATGGGTCGTCAGGAATGACATTACACTTCGGAACATTTGGGGCCCCTATATGTATCCACGTGGGCGCAGCCGCTGAGCCTAGCGCCTGCTGGCCGG